>JBBPTD010000469.1:0-25498 GCA_038093895.1 Boletus aff. mottiae
GTGAGGGACAGCGCGCGTCGTCGTTGGCGTGTGGGATGTGTTGGTGGGTGACACGGACGGGTGACACGGACGGAGGTGGTGACTGCAGCAACGCGTCGGTCATTGCGCACTGGCGTTGGTGAACATTGGTAATTCTGCGGAACCTACGTAGTTTGTGTCTAGTTGTTTCTGGGGTCCTTACTTACTACACTTTTACGGTATTGCTCGGACTTCAACTCTTCCCCAAGTGGTAACAGGGGACCTGGAACTCATCAAAAACCACGCATATTTACGGCAAGCATTCTCATGTCAAAGGTCTGATTATCATGAAACAAGTGGGTAAGCAAATGTTTCAGATCCAATCCAAATCTTACATGCATCATCGACCCTGCAGGCTTATGCATCCATATATCACTTCCAAGCCCCGTCAGGGCAGAGGAAGACCATGTGGTCCGATCGAAAGAGTGGCTCTCCCAGATTGAGGAAAAACACTAATTGCTTCCGTGTTCCCTTCGGAAAACCATATTCGTGTCACACACGCCGCAACCTCCAAACTATCTGCCTCAACTTCATTCGGAACCCTGCTATAAGTACTACATAATATTTACTGTGCTGTGGTTTAAAAGGTACAAAACACAACTATCGTTGATTACTGCTTCAGATCTTGGCCAGTTTGAGAGTGTTCATCCTCGTTCCTTACTAGCGTAGCCACAGATACAGATGTCTTCGATCGGCTGCCACCTCTAAAAGACCAAGTAGACGATCCTGTCGTTAGCGCGGACGATGGCATTCCTTTGCTGGTCTCTTCACCGAGGCCTCCCTGGGTGAAGTCGATCGTCGTGAATTCGATCATATTTCTGGTATCAGGTATAGAGTCTTCAAGACCTAGCCTGTCCTTGCGCAAGACACGGTAGACAAAGGTGACGATCACAAGCAGGTTGCATACGATCATCGAGCATGCTACTTTGACGTGTTCAAAGATGATCGTGCCCGACGTGACGGACTGGAAAAATGCGACGGTCTCGATAACCGTGACGATGTTGATGACCATGCTTGCCGACAGCGCAGAAGAGACCAGAATTTTTCGTTTTCGACTCAGCTTCAAGCTGCGTAAGAACCAAATCGGGAGTGCACTCAAGAGTACATCCGCGATACAGTCCGCTGTGGCCGCCAAGAATGAACGCCAGCAGAGTGTCAACGAATATCGAGTGCTTACTGGTTGTCTGGACTATCAGGATCGTCCTTGTCATGAGACATTTCACTGTAAGGCAGAGCTTGAGCCGCAGTCCGAGCATCGCAATCCCGAGGAGCCCGAAAAGGATACCAATACTGAGCGCGACGTGTCTCAACATCCCTTCGGGACGCGAAACGCGCACCACAGAAGTCAAGATGCTTATCCTTGTTGCCCTGGAATCCGTCATGGTGTCGTTGCCTTGTCAGCTTCTGTACATGTACACCATGAACCTGACAAGCGAACGCACCACATCAATGTTGGATACGCAAACGAGACGATCCAGTTTCCTGTATGAAATAAACGGGGGATGCTAGCTGATTCCCCACCCGTCAGTCATGAGAGTGGGTGAGTTGGGTAATGATTCTACCATTTGAGACGGGTCGCTCTATTATCGCAGTGATCAGCCAGGCAATTTCGGCCAAGAGCGCTAGCATGGCCCAACCATCGTCCCACCATATTCGCGCTGTATACCATCGATACCAGAGCCTGAATAAAGTTGAGAGTATTGCCACGCTATGGAAGGACGCCGAGATAGCTGCGAAACGTATGGTTCGTCATGAATGGCATCCAAGAAAAGGCAAGAAAGTCACCGATGAATGACCAACTCCAGTTAGGGAACATTGTGTCGGATAGGTGTCGGTGGCGAATGGTCCTCGGTTTTATCGAGGCGACCAAGGTTTAGTAGACATTCGCATTCAGGGAGGGGCGCGTTGCCGATGGCGACATCATGTGCGAATATATACTCAATATCGGGGTCAGGGTGGAGATCGAAAAACGTTGCAGGCTGTGCGAGAGACAGTAATGTTTTCACAGTTGCGAAAAGTACGGGTAACCCGTACTGATTCAGTCTGGTAACCGGGTTATGGTCTTGTTCCATCCAGTGGACAAAGTTCACCACAGCCATTTCTTATCGTGCAGATACACCGGTGTGGCAGGTCAGATTCTTAAAATACCGTAGTACCTTGGTGGCCATGATTAGTCTGGCAGTGTAGTTGTATGTAACACGAATGACGGCACATAGTACTGGCATGCGGGCTTGATTGGATTAAGCAAGTTTTACGTCGTCATGGAACAGGACAGGACTTATACTTACTCCGCTCGTTTGAAACTTATCCGCTTCAGGCTGCAGCTCGTGTAATCAAAAAACCCGATCGAGGACCAATTGGAAGGCTTCTGTTGGTCGACGAGATACTATCGCCCGTCTCAAGATATCAGGTTAGTAATCGTCAAGAAGCATTTCCACCTGTTCGTGACTTACTAGACTCGTGTGAGATCATCAGGAGGTTGGATGTGAGCCACGTGTACTAGTACTGGTATGAGGCGTTGGCCAATGGTCTGCAAAAGGTGTTAGCCAAGAATGCGACCAAAGGGCACTGACCCAACTTTATCGCTGATCACATACGTGCCACTGCCAGTGCATACACCGTCGTATGCGGAGTCCGAATCTGCCCGTGACTCATGCATCATTGACCAATAGCTTAGTCAATCAGATCTGGCCTCAGCGCTCTTGCCAGGCTGAGCCGGGCTATTCATTCCAGCTGCTTGTGCAGACCTTGGAAACAGCGAGAAATTCACACCTGGAAACTGGAAGTTAGAACGCACACACACCAGCGCTTGGGTGCGTGCCGCATCAATATTAATCTTCAAGGGCAGGTCACCCCCGCTCTAATTTTGCACCCCTTGGCCTGTCAGCCTGCCACCCGTTGACTGCCAGTTGTGGTCGTGTCTTCCGCGAAGTGATCTTATTTTGTTCTCCGCCCAAGCTCCCCAACCGAAAGCCTATTAAGTGCCTCATGGCAGACTATGCAGACCGAATCGCGTGGTCTGTCATGAGGCAGATATTCGATGACGTGCGTGACATCCCATCCTCGCTGCATGGCATCGGTTGAAGATCCAGTCATGGGCATGGAATGCATCTAGATCTTGGTGTGGCGTTTTCCTCCCCTTGGTCTCCCCAAACCTGACCTTAGTAAGAATAGTAGTCTGATTTTAGTGGCGAAGTCTTTTCCGTCAGGGCTGCCACATTGTGGAACCTCATGTTGGAACATGAAATGGAATACGAATTAGTGGTCTCGGGCATTCGGCTCTTTCCAGAAAATTAGTGGACCAATTCACTTTCGTCACCCTCATCTTCTCTCCCTACCTCGTCCCTTGCAGGGTGTTCTCTCACCGGACGTGCGTGCTGCGTGCTCCCCCAGTCGCTTTTAATCGCATTATCCACTCCCTGCTCCCTCCGAGCAATCAGGAATACGCCGGGAGTATCCCACCACCCAACGTGTGCGCGAACGTTGGGAGCATCCATGGACGTATCCCTTTCGTCGCCACGATGAGTTGTCCCGGCACGACTATCAAATTACATCAGCGCGCTCACCAAGACATGGCTGACAAAGATGTAAGCTTAAATTATGCGCCCCAGCTCCATATGTAGTATACAGGACAGCACAAATCTGACTCATTGACGCTCTTCCTCACGTATCCAAGATGCCACTGCAGCCAGACCCTGCTACCTCTAAAAGACCAAGTAGACGATCGTGGCGTTAACGCGGACGATAGCATTCCTTTGGGCGAAGTCGACCATGGTGAATTTGATCATATTATTTCTGGTCTCAGGTATAGAGTCCTCGAAACCTGACTTGCCCTTGCGCAAGATGCGGTAGACAAAGGTGACAATCGCAAGCAGATTGCACACGATCATCGAGCATGCTGCTTTGACGTGTTCAAAGATGATCGTGCCCGACGTGACGGACTGGAAAAATGCGACGGTCTCGATAACCGTGACAATGTTGATGACTCATGCTTGCCGACAATGCAGAATTTTCGTTTACGACTCACCTTCAGGCTGCGCAAGAACCAAGTCGGGAGTGCACTCAGAAGTGCGTCCGCGATACAATCCGCTGTGACCGCCAAGGATGAACGCGAGCAAAATAGCAACGAATGTCTAGTGCTTACCAGTTGTCTGGACTATCAGAACTGTCTTCGTTATGGACATGCTAGACAGAGACAGTGAATAGTCGTCTATGTCAGTATGGTAGGAAAGGGTGAACGTAGCTATGAAGCTTACCTCCAGTCGAGTGACGCAAGTATACGAGTGATGTCCATAAAAGGGAAGCTAACTACCGTAAGAGTGTAATAAAACACACGACGAGCTGTTCTCCAACAATTTCATTAAACCGCAGTCCAAGCATCGCGATCTAAAGGAGCTCGAAATGGATACCAATACTGAGCACGACCTGTCTCAACATGCCTTCGGGATGCGAAATGCGCACTATAGAGGTCAGAATACTTACCCTTGTTGCCCTGGAATCCGTCATGGTGTCATCTTCTGTACAATATCGACCCGACAAACGAACGTACCACATCAGTGTCGGATACGCAAATGAAACAATCCCGTTTCCGGCACCGAAAAAACTGGGGATGCTAGCTGATTCCCTACCCGTCAGTCATAGTCATGGGTGCGTTGGATGACACGCTTACCAGCCAAAATGGGCTGCTCGATTATCGCAATCACCGGCCAGGCGATATCAGCCAAGAATGCTAGCACGGCCCAAGCATCATCCCACCACATTCGGGCTGTATACCATCGATACCAGAGCCTGAACCAAGTCGAGACGATCGCTACGCTACGGAAAGACGCCGAGATAACTGCGAAGCGTAGGGTTTATCATCAATGCCATCCAGGAAAAGGCAGGGAAGTCACTAACGAACGTCCGACTCCAGTTAAGAAACATTGTATCGAATAGGTGTCAATGGCGGACGACATTAAGTTTTGTCGAAATGACCTCTTGTACATCTGTGGAGAGGGTGCAATGCCGACGCGGCCTCGTTCGAGTCTCGTATGGCTTCAGGGTGGGTATGAGAACTGCAATGTTGTGAAGCTCAAAACCCACAGTGGCACGGAGCCCGTGACGTGAAAGGTCCTCACCTTGGCACCAAGCAGAAAAGAATATGCCACTTCTGAATGCATTGAATGCAGACACATCAAACTTAAAAAAACAAATTTACGCTCCGGGGGCATCGTAAGGATAAAACACTTTCAAATCCTTTCAAATACCCCTGTTTCCTTCACACAGTACATGCTGAGCATGTCCCAGTTATGGTGCTATTGGCCAGGGCTGAAAGAACAAAATATGATCTTGAAGTGTGAGGTGAGACCTCTTTCGTCTTTTGCTGTCTGGGGACTTCGACAGTCGTGAACTCGTTCTTGCTTGTGACTGGGTAGACCCACGTGAGGAGGTCGCGTACGATCAATGAAAGTGAATACCAGCGTCGTAGTGAGCTATCTCCCGTTCCCCGTCGCACCTTACGTGACGGCTGGAACAGCACCGCGGCATGTGGGATGGCATCATCACGTTGATGACTATGCTCGCTGAGAACGCGGAGAAAAACAGGAGCTTTCGTGAAGCGGGTCAAGAGTACAACCTACTGGGCCTTCACAGTCAACGTTTGTAATGATCCTCCTCACTGATACTCTGGATGATGCACCGCCCTGATAATGAGGTAGTCAAATTTGAATTTAACAAGACCCAACTACATGACGCGGACACTGAAGGCGATAAGTTGCAAATTGCCCACGGATTGGATACCCATGCCGTGGAAAGCAAAACACTTTGTCTGCTCGGTGTGATGCTCTGACGTCATGACTCGAGAATGCGGCGGAGATGGAAATGACGTACTGTTGAATGCGAATTCGCATTGAGGTGTATCACGGTGGGAAATGTGAACATCTAATTGTCAATAGTGACAAAGTTTGAATTGGTTGCCCGAGCCTCCAGCCACGTAGCGACGAGCACGATATCAGCCAAGAGCGCAACCAGACACCGTTTATCTTCCCACCGTGTACGTGCTGTATATCAACGATACCAAAGCCTGAACATGGTTGAGAGTATCGCCAGAAAAAGCTAGAGCGCAACGAAGTTTGTCACTGCTAGCTGTTCAAGTGGCTGGAAACTCACTGATGGAGAGGGGTAGGCTAGTGGGGTAAGCCCACGGGCTGAGAAGCATGTAGTACCTAATACCTCACTCTGCTCATGCGACAACCAGGATCACGCACCAGGACCCCTGCGACTGCTGGGAACGGCACAGCGAGACATGTCGGGCCCCAGCCGCCATCATCAAACCAAATTATCATTAGCTGAGGGCTTCGGCCAGGTTTTGACTGACCGAATAGGAATAGTGTAGTTTTCTATCGTGTTGTGGACAGGCACCAGGGTGAAATTCATGTTGCGCAGTATCCTTCGATGCCTGAATTGCCAATGTGGTCTCATCGGACACCTATTTCAGAACTTTGCCCAGCGATGAGCCTCCCTGGTACAGAGTCTGGAGACGAGCACTTACAACATTCAGGCCTTATTAAACTTTACATTGGCCACCCGCTGCTGAACCCAAAGACCACGGGAAGGATCAAAATTGTTTTTTTAGATCCAGCACAGTAAACTACCCCCTAGCCAGGTCAAGCAATAATGTTACAAAGCTTCTTCACGAACGTTTAGGCAGAGATGCCGATTTCACAACGGATTCGATCCCAGAACGAGCCAAAGCTCAATTAATGTCCTGTACCACTCAGTTAGCTTGGCAGCAATAACGAGCACGTCAATAGTTAAAGAGGGTGACCTGACAGGAAAGGTACCTTGCTCTGATCACTCCAAAGTGGATCATGGATCAACCCTAGTGGGTATGGGTGACACATCGCTTGTCTGCGTTCTGGAACTTGAGATACAATGACTGCAGGAGCTTGGCAAGGATGTTGAACACGAGCAACTCCCAAGGCTCATTTGACCGGAAATGACAGTTGTGAATTGGATGGGGTCGCTTTTGTCAAATCTACCATTAAGGTCCATGTCCGTCTTGTGGTAATACTGGTATGCGAATGCCACGACGATGAGGAGGTTGCATATGACGACTGAAAGCGCTGCCTGAATTTTAGAATGACTGAGTGAGATGAACCACCATGCACGTTCAATTCCTTTACCTTGATGTGCATCAACAACAGGCTTACACCGGTAGTCATCGCGAGGAAAAAAGAGACTGCCTGCACTATTGAGATAATGCTGATGCAAATCGAGGAAGCAAAAGACGAGAGGAGCAAGATGCGCTTGGTCCGCGAAATCCTTACATCTTTCAAGAAGAAAATAGGCATGAGAACAAGGAGGGCATCAGCAATCCCATCAGCTGTAGAACTTCATTGATAGACGCCCAGGGGAAGAAGTAGTGGACGTACTGATTGACTGAGAAAGCGCAACGTTATGTGGTATCCTGCACAACCGCGTGCTACAGGCGTACATCTTCTGCACAAGTATCGCAATCCACATTGAACCAAAGGAAATGCCAATTATATAAGACGTGCGTCGGACGGATGGAGAGGGGTTTGAGATTCGAACTATTGCGCTTATCATGCTCAAGCGCGCCTCCCTGTTACGCATTCGATTTCAAGCAAAGGAACGGCGGCGCAGAGGGAAACATACCAAGGAGTAGAGGTCAAACAGATCATCGATATCCAATTTAGGATGGTATCAGTATTGGAGGGTTTCACTGATTACCAGTCAGACAACGAATGATAAAAGTAAGGAGGAAGACGCACAGGGGACTGATCGTTGCAACCACAAGCATGTGAGGCAGCCAACATCGGTAAGAAAGGCGAGAACAGCCCAAGTATCCTCCCAACCAAAGCGGGAGATGTACCAGCGATACGTTGACCTGAAAATGCTGGAGCCAATGGCGAGGGTGTGGAAGACACACGCTATCACTGACATGGATAAAAGTTTGCAAAATAGACAAATATGAAACTACAATGACGAACCTTTGAAATCCAATGGCCAGGACTCTCCCGGGAATGGCATGGCTTGCGGCGAGGACGAACGACGCAGTGGGGGGTTAAGTATGAAGGTTTCAGCTCAAATTGGGTTGGGAAACAGGGCAATGGATCAAAATTCATCGTGCTTGTGAACAATTGCAAGTGTGTCAGGGACATCAATTATTTCAATGGTGAACGTTGAACCCTGCAAGACGCTTGAGTAAGTGGCGTCAGAGCGTGAGACACTGATACCATTTCGAGCGTTATCGATCCGTGGAGCTGATAAGAATGCTGTTGGATACGGCGCTGCCATCTCTCCACCTTGACCCATGATCTGTAGCATCGAGACGATTTATGATACCCAGTAGTGCGCGGTCTTCGTTGCTGAACGCTGAGTGCTGAGCGCTGAGCCGTGTCGAGCATGTGTCGTCAAAGGTATGGCTCACACTGTGTGTATGCATGATCCCACTGATGGAGTCAAAGGTCATCGATGAGAGCGGTTGTCATGCATGCGGGCTATCTTTCCGCTGTGTCCCAACCCGAAGGTAATCGATTGAACTCCTTCGCCTCCCCGTCGCTAGTAAGTGGATCCCCGTCGAGTTCGCCGTCGACCTTGTGACTTCTGCCGGATACGTCATCTCGTCGCAGTACCTCCTGACCCGGTTTGCCCCGTGGTCACGTGACCGATCGATACACCCAGTTTCCTTTTTGAGCAAATGGCCTCAATTTCTCCTAAGAACCAAGCCAAATGGGATCGATCATGAAGCAAACACAAGACAAGTACAACAAGCGTAGTTTGCATTGCCTTCGTCTCCTTCGTCTCCTCCTCTCTTCTATACCACCATGATCCTCGATCGCTCTCATGTCGTTCTCCATCACTCCTCCCTCAACACCTCCTTTCATGGTGTAGAACCCACCGTATCCTCTCCTGACCTCTCTGTCCACCAGTTCCGTGGAATCAAATATGCCATCGTGCCTGCACGTTTCCGCCAGTCTATCCTCTGCTCTTCATACCCTCCCGTTGTTGATGCAACTAAATTTGGGTACGTGTCTCCTTCTATCCTACTGCCTTACTTCGCTCACTTCCATTCCTCAGCCCAATCTGCCCCCAACCAAACCAAAAGAGTCTCGAAGAGGAGCTGATTGGTATTCCAGACATTGATATACCCAGACAAGTCCTCGTTCAAGACGAGTTTGACTGTTTGAATCTGAACATCACTGCCCCCGCTCATCAGAGCTCACATTCTCGATTTCCTGTCATGGTTTGGGTGCATGGGTTGGTGCTCCCCTTTCCGCGTGTTTCCTCCAATTAATTTCTTCAGGGGTGGAAACCACGGGTGTGGCTCTAGCTGGGTCTATGACGGCGGCCCACTCGTCGCCACGAGCATTCGCATAGGCAAACCCATCATCCTTGTCACCTTCAAGTACGTCCTCCCATTTACGTCTTAATCCATACTCACAGCCTCATTGCGCAGCTATCGCTTGGGCTTCTTTGGCTGCGCCGCGAGTCCAAAGATTGCCGAAGATAATCGTGCTGCAGGTGACGAAGGCGTTGGGAATTACGGTTCGTCCCATAATTCTTTTTACTTCCCCAGCTCATCACAATTTCCCAGGCCTACGTGACCAGCGTCGTGCCCTCGAGTGGGTGAATCAGTACATTGCTGGCTTTGGTGGCGACCCTTCAAATGTTACACTTTTCGGCTCCGGTACCGGCGCAGCGGATATCATCGGCCATCTGTATTCCAATCCCAACAAGTCTGATCCTCTTTTCGCTCGTGCCATCGTACAGAGCGCCATCGTCGAGCACAACGTGCCCGATGTCGCTACCGCAGGCTGGCTTCTCTCACGAGCCCTATGCACACTTCGCGTCTCCACTCTTGACCAGCTTCGCAATGTTCGCGCAGAAGCACTTGCAGAAATCCACTGCCCCCTACGAGCTGTAGATGACTGTGTCTTCTTCCGTGTTGGTTGGCGGGAATCCCTGTTTCCTCCCGCGGAAACTGAAGACACGGATGCACCTATGCACCAGAGTCTTACAGCACTTCGTTTAGGGGTTCGCAAGGGTAAGAGCAAGAGTAGAAGTCCACACCCACAAGGTCGTGTTGCTCCACCGCCTGCCATTTCTGGCCTGCAGCCGCTCGTCATCGGTGACTCGGCTTGTGACTCTGATCTTTGGAACACCCAGGCCTCTGGCTGGGCGGCATCCGGTGTCGTCCGCCGGCTTCGCGCTATCTGCCAATCCCTGAACAAGGCTACTGCACTTCTCAATGCCTACGACATCACTCCTAATACAACCTATGAGCTTTCCGACCGGGTCTTAGAGCTCGTTCAGGATGCTCGCATCGCTTGGCCCACGGAGTGTGTCGCCCAAGCAGCCAAGAAGAGTGGACGTCAAGTGTACCGTTACGTTTTCGATCAAGAAGGCCCAGCTCGCGGCGTCCCTCATCATGTAGCCGACCTCATCTACCTATTTGACAATGTCCCACTCCCTCTTTCCCCGGCCGCTTCACCTATGTCGTTCGAGGCTGATGAACCGCTTCCATCATTGTCCTCTTCCCAGTCATCTAACGGTGATGTTGCCGACATCCTTTCTCGCACACGGACTCTGTGCGACATTGAGATGATGGATGAGGTCGAGTTTGATGACAATCGTCGCCTTCCCCGGCCCAGTGGAGGCTGGCCTCGTCCTGTGGTCGATGAGTGGTGTTACGGACGCGTACGTGACACTATACAGTCACGTTGGATCACATTTGCGTGGGGGGAACGCCCGTGGGACGGTTCGCGTAGCAAGGTCTTTGTTTTTGGCCCCGAGGGCGAGACAGGTGAACGTTCCGCTAGTGTGTTTGAAGGCAGACGAAGACGAAAGATCTGGGAAGAGGTGTTGCGGCCTCTGGGGGTGTCGCTCGTCCACAAAGTCGGGCATGAACTCAGCAATGGACCTGGGTCACGATGACCCTCGCCCGTCCATTCACACATCCTCCCGGTCTACACGACCAAGGGTGCAAAAGGCGCTTCGGCGTACACCTGTCTTTCTCTCTTTCCCCCGGATTATTACTTCGGATTGTTCTATCATTTTTGGAGGATTCATTGGGTATACGCTGTAGCAAGCTCCTGCCGCGTAGTTGTCATTTCATTGGTTTTCGTTGTGTTATCTCATTGCGTATAATTCCCGTCACCATCATCATATTCCATGCTCTCTCGTCTACTATTCCATCGATCATCAACGAGTTCTTTCTTTTGCTGACATTTATATCCCCCATGTATTTTATGAGCATGTCATAGATATATTTCTACGTTTGCATCGAATACTTGCGTGTGTTTAGTGATTAATCAGGGATCTTGAAGCTCATATACATGTCGTGATGCTCTGCTCACATCTGATCATCTCGAACACACAGCCCGGTCGCAACGCCGCCCGGCGAGATCGTTTGCCATCGCCATCGCCATTATGAAATAAGCGGGTCGCCGTCAAGAAGCCTCAGCCGTGCAAACTTTTGATCAGATAGCAGGGTGTTCAGGGAAGCCTTCCACGGCCCTACTAATAATACCCCTAGCCCCAACACCTGCCGCGAAGCATGCGTTTGTGAGTCCCGTCATAATGTGAATCGCGGAATCGTCCCACTGAGATACCGCAACAGCCCATGGTCGTCGCGCTCCGAAAAAAAAAGGCAACGTGTTGGTGAGCGAGGAAATGGGCGCTGAATGCGTGACCTAGTTCTAGGCTGCTGGCGCGGACGTTTCCCCCGCCCTGGTTGGAAAAACTCCCAAATTGGGACAATGGGAGCACGTCGAATGGAGTCTCGGTCACTGCGGCAGGGCGCATGGTTCGATCGAGACGCCATTACCCATCGGACGGCCGGAACACAAACCATTTGGACGCGCTCCACATACATATGACGACAAGCTTTTGTCTAGGCCAAAAGTGGAACTAGGCAGTACTCGTGGCGTGACGCCGGTGTGGTAAATCCCGTTCCAAAGGTACCAGGGTGGTGTGTACCGAATATCTTGATCCGGAGTATCCGCCATGAAGGCGCCGCAAAGTCCATGACCGGGGTATCCGTTCAACCGGAGCTCCACGCGGATCCCGGATCCGGGTGAGTTCTGGTTGAGCGTAGAACCGTGCTTTGGAATCAGGCATCAAAATTTCACAAGACTCTGTCATGCGCACACACACATGTCAACCGGATCCAAACAATGCCAATCTATTGCAATAAGATACAGCTGCAGTTCCGTTTACAATGAATACAATGCAACCTAACCCAAACCAGCGAATGAGGTGCCAACATTAGAAATCCAGTGCAGTGGGAATCTGGGTGCCTCTCAAAGGCAGCCGTGCTCGTGACAACATGCATGTATGCAATCATTTATGTTCATCCGACACCTGGACGGATGAGTAGCGAAGGTGTGCGACAAAGCGGGTTCGACCCGCTTGCGATAATGTTACAGGTGAGTATGCAGGATGAGTCGATCATCGTCAGTGTGATATGAAGCCGAACGAGGGTGAGAGTGGGAGAGAGTGGAAGGTGTCGTTCTTCATTAAGCCATCGCGCTGTTGATGGCTTGGACAAGCATGCCCTTGTAGTCACCACCAGCCTCGTACATGGCGAAGCCCGCAAGACCGGCTTGCTTGATAAGTTGCCCCTTGGCAGCTGCGATCCACACGTCAATGCTAAGGATCGCTATGGAGAGTATGAGACATACTGAATGATTGGGGATCGTCATAGGAAACCAAGACAGAAGTAGAAGGGTTGTAAACAAATGGCTAACGGAAAGGATCGATGAGGCATTGACAACTATATGATCGATCATAGACGTACCGTCTGACTGCACTCATCAAACATGCCGACCATGCCGGAAGCTACAGTGCCGTTCTGGCTGATGAAACCTTCCTCGATCAATGCCCAGAAGTTATAAATTCCCGTGTTGCCGTTGCCAACAGGAGGGTTACCGCAGACATCGGCGGCGGTAGAAGGTGGGCTCCAAAAGTCACCAATAGGGATGTTGGTCTTGTCAAACGTGGTGTAAACGTTGAGCGAGTTGCCCTTGACAGCGGTAGACTGGGGAACAGTGTAACTGTGTCCATAAGCTGCCACACCAAGAACGAGCTTGTTTGCAGGGAACCCAGCCTTGGTCCAGGCAGCGATGGCGGAAACAGCCGAGCCCTGTTGAGCGGTAGAGGGGGCACAGGTGTCATTGAGAGGAGAATTTGGGCCGGTGACAGTGCTGAAATCTCCATAGACATCGTAGTTCATAACCTCTGGGATTCGGATAAGTAGATGTGAAGGGCTTGAATGAGACACTCACCAATCCAATCGAGGTAAGATGCATATTTCGAGACATCGGTCAACGGAGAACCAGTGCTACCAACCCAAGGCACGATGCTGGTTGCAGCAGAGAGGGTGAGATTGGGGGCAACCTGCCGCATTTCCTGCATGAAAGAGAGGAAGTTGTCGCTGTCCTGCGGACTCATTGTGTTACATCCGACGCCCGACTTTGCAGGATACTCCCAGCTAGTAGGGGATGAGTAAGATGGCGAGACATGAATGAGCGGACCTACTCAAAGTCAAGGCCATCGAAACCGTGAGCTTGAGCATATTGAGCAACAGAATTGGCAAAAGTGCTGCGGTTCTGAGCGGTGGCGACCGAGGATGACCAGTAAAGGCTACCGTCCCAACCACCGAGGGTCAAGAGAGGTTTTACGTTCTGACAACAACTGATAAGCTAGAACTGACTGAAAAAGACCTAGGAAAACTCACGTTGGCCTTGGCAGCGGCGGTGAACTGGTCAACCACAGTGGGGTCACTGATAAGGACCTCGACAGCACCACTAGAAGAGGGTTGTGCACTGTAAAGAACGGTAAACGTGAGGCAAGGGATATGTTGACAGGGCAGAAGCTTACGTAAAGAAGGCCATGTGTGTGTAGCCTGCCCAGGAGATGTCGGACACAGTGTAGTTGACATGCCAGTCGGCATACCACGCCATGGAGATCTTGCCATTAGTGGTAGTGTTTCCCGAAGAAGGATTGGTCGGGTTGGAGACGGATGATGGGGTGGGCGCGGGAGCTGCATATGACGAGGTCTTGAGTGTGCAAGTTGGCGCAGCCAGTGCGAGTGGTAGGACGGACAGAAGGGAGAGTGCGGTGAGCATGACTGAAGAAGAGAACGGAAGGAAAGGAAAGATCGTGAGGGCTCAAGGGAAGAATGAAGAAAATTTGCCTCGCCCACCCAAGGTCCTTTTGTAGTCTTTGTGTCACTCGGTTCCACCCCAGCTCCACATGGAATTCTCTTTGTTGCTAACGGGCCGATTAGGAATAAGTCTAATTATTAGATCCGCTTTGTGTGTGAAACATGTCTTTTGTTCGTGACAATGAGAATGAGAAGCCGATATTCTCATCACCGTCGCACTGCTACACACCGCTCTCCACCAGCAGCGACATCAAGGCTTCTGGTGAATGGACTCAATTCGATCTAGAACAGCATGTCCGTCCACCACGAAGAAACCAGGATTCCACTCCTCAATTAAATTAATGAACGTATCTAGTCTAACATCTCGTAGCGCCTCGTTGCACGTTCGTACCATCCTCATGCATTAATCTGTACTCTCCGTCAACATCGTGCAATCAACCCAACTCACCATATCTACAACACCCCATCACCGTGCGTCCATCATCGGACCCCGGGTGAGCCCTATCCGCGCAACAAGACGGCGTGCTTGTCTCGCTTCCACAGTTCTCGAGCGTACGAGCGCAATACTCAGTGCAACGATTGCAAACAGGAGATTGCACGCTAGGAACTCGTAAAAGTCAGCCCGCTCTCGAGCGACAATCCGCCCACAGGACTGCCATGCTGGGATCTCCCCTTGGATCGACGGCTGCGACGGGGTAGTTGGGTGCCGCGATGGTGGGGCCTCCGTAGACGTTATTGTTTGGTTAGGGGGGCAATGCATGAGGCGCCGATTGCCGAACGGCTGGCAGAATGGCTCGTGCAACTGAAAAAAGCGTCAGCGTGTGCACAATGGATGAATTCATGAAAACCGACCGCATCGGGTGGGCATGGTTCGCACTCACCGAATGGAACACATATGGACAGTGGTGTGGTGGTGTTGGGCTCGGCGATAACCACGACCACCTGTAAGAGCACCAGCCTGCAAGGTGTTAGGTCGCTGTAGGCGATGAGTGGGCGTGGATACTTGCAATAGTGTGATCATTGTCACCAACGAGAGTGACGACGGCATGGTATCAAAGCACCGTGGGAATATCCATGCAAACCACAGCATCGACATCGACATCCACCATGGCCCGTCGCACAGCCGTCGTTGAAGAATTTGACGACGACACCGACCTTCCGCTCCCCTCCCACCCTCTGCTCACCGACGCCCGCGGCGCGCTTCTCAAAGAGATCGGCGTATCAGACGACGAGGACAGCTCTGATGAGGCCGACGACACAGCGGCTGGCCATGCATCCCCCTCCTACTCCCAGCCCCGTCCAACCCCTCCCATGGGCTCATCTACCAAACCACCATCAAATACGATCACGGACATCACCCCGTACAAGAAGTATGGCCTCCCCTCCCGCGCTAACCCTGGCTCATGACACGAGTAGATGGGCGTGCATATATCCAATATACATTGATGCAAAGCGACCCTATGGCAGGGGCGAACGTAGAATTGCACGCGAGAAGAGCGTCTGGTGGCCCCTCAGCAAGGACATTGCCGACGCTACTAACCGCCTCGGGCTTGGCACGCTACACGAGGTGAACAAGTCTCACCCCCGTGACTGGGAGAACCCCGGTCGCGTGCGTGTACAATGGAAGAAGGACGGACGGCTCGTCAACCCTGCTATCAAAACCAGTGCGTCTCCTCTTCCCTTCCTTTCGTTCCATGTTACTGAACCAACGTCGACCTGACGGACAGAGAGGCAGTTGTTGGAGATGATTACATTCCAGATTCAACGGATAAAACCGGACACTATTCCCCGCCCACCATATACCATGCTATCAGTCCCCGTCGTCCCTGCAGTTCCGACAACCAAAGCGCCAGCATCCAGCAAAGGTAAACAGCCAGCAAAGCCAAAGGGTGGTGGCAACGTGCCCCCTTTGTTGCCGCAAAAAGCGAGTCGTCTGCCTGCACCTCCACAGCCAGAACCACCGTTAGCAAGCCGCGTATCGCCATATTCGCCAGCGCTCGCTACAGGCGTGTTGGTTGAGACCATCAAGGCGGGTATGAACGCACAAGATCAGGGGCCAGCTGGACCTGGATCTGGAGGAATGCAAAAAGGCAAGCGGAAAGTCGTGAGGGTCAGAGGTTAAATCAAGCCCGTGGAGTGTTGTAGTAGATATGATATGGGAAGGATTTACAAATGTATTGCAATCCATCATCACTCTTGACAATGTCCTTCAACCCACGTCCTTCATTGGTCTTACTAAAGGTTGGAAATTCTCCCTTCTCGCCTTGGCCATGCGGAAGATATCGAAAATTCTGCTCCGAGGACCGACATCTTCTGCATGGCCAACGCGAGGCTCAAAGCAGGTGGGCACTGGGCCCCGTGGTGTGGTATAATAGTATCGCTCGTGTAACCGAATGTGGGGCATTGCATAAACGCATCCGTGACCATGTTGGCCAGTTGTGGAAGGCCGAGGAGGAGGCGAAGGGTGTATGGCGTCGCTCCGCTCTTTGGCTTCTCATCAGGGTCACAATACAGATGTCCACCAATTGTTCTCCTGGATATGCTTCCTACAAGCGATTCATATTGTTTTTCAT
The DNA here is from genome assembly GCA_038093895.1 of Boletus aff. mottiae. Lineage (NCBI taxonomy): Eukaryota > Fungi > Basidiomycota > Agaricomycetes > Boletales > Boletaceae > Boletus > Boletus aff. mottiae. The sequence goes on from JBBPTD010000469.1 coordinate 16,762, forward strand.
GTGCACCCTTGCGAGCGATGCACGGAATACAAGTCTTTCCAGCGATCTGCTTCACTCGATGTTGTCTCGAATTCTCCGACGTCTGAGCAAGCTTAGCTCCTCTGTCCCTGACTGGCTCTCCGACGTGGCGCTGAAAACATGTGGTCGTCTTCGAGAAATCATTGCTGGCAGGCGGAAGGAGTTGAGCGTCCGCCCATCCCCGTTTCGGAATCCATCCCAGGATGAACTCACAAGAGATACCCAACCCTCGCTCTTGAACAGTCGTGAATACATCCAAAACGTTATTGATAATGCTGGCCACGCATCCGTTCCTACACCCTTCCATCCCAGCCATCGTCGCCGCGGGACTATTGAGGACTTCTTGTCTTCGAATGGGTCCTTTTTCGACGAGGCATATGATGCCGATCATGATGTCACTCTCTATGACTTCGAGCGATCGGTTGAGCAGGGCATTGATGATTGGTTTGCCTGCGTCACGAATGTTGACGAGGCATGCACACAGCTTGGAATCTTGATGGATAAATACATGACGAAGGCATATGAGGAACCGGACGGACTTGGTCCAGAAGATATATCCATCAGGTTGTTGACGGCGATCGAGCTTTATGTCGTGCTAGACAAGCTAGTTGTGAAGGAGATTCCCATGTTTGCCGACTATCCCCCTGTGATTTCGACGGCTTTCTTGGAAAAATTGCTCTTACGCAGGGTAACAAGTCTCCATCGTCTTTCCTGCGCATACCAGTACCTGTCTGCACGTCACTCTCGATCGCGGCCGGGATGGTCGGTGCTTTCGGACGAATTCACAGAAGACTGTTTCCCAGCCCGTTATTATGATCAATCCCCACATCTTCAACAGCTTAAAGCGCGCATCGAAGGAGACACGATAAAAAAGATTGCTGGTCGTGTTGGCTCGCAGAGTCAGGGCAATAATCTTACACACACTTACGATGGGTACGAAGAACACCAACAGCGCATTCCTCCGCAACAACTGGCTGAGAGTGCAGAAATTTCTCAATTACCACTTCTCGACTCGCTAGTACATGCCAAAGCCATCGCATTCGAACTGCAATGTCCAGCGTGCGTCCGTATCTGGCGTTCTGCTGCGCCTTGCATTTTGAATGGCTGCTACCTTCTCACTGTTGATCGTTACTCGCTGGATGCGGAGGAAGGACACTATCTTCTTGCGAATGTTCCTGCATTGCAGCCTTACTTTGCCACTGAGTGCCAAGAGCTGCCTCTACGCGCCCAAATTCACCTTGCCTATTATTATCCAGAGAATTCTGGTAGCCCGACGCTACGCTATGTTGTCCAACACCCCTATCGAGCCGCTTATGACGAGAAGCTCTCGATTCAGATACGGCAAGCAGAGAGGTCCTGCAGACATTGGGAGCTATCGTCCAACCTCAAACACAGACAAATTGAACACGATCCCGAAGAACGGGATAAATACACGGATTCTACCTCTCACACGTCCAACGACGTTTTGGCTGCTCAAGCCGACTGCCCTCCCGATCTCTCCGCCGATGAATTTATTGTGTTTGCACACTTGCGCAGTGGTGGCTCACTCCAATGGCTCAACATCCTACAGGGGCTGCGCTGTAGAACTCTCAACCTTCGTCGTCGTGAAGTTCATCTTCTCATCGCTCACGCCGCCTTTCAAGTTGGACCACTTGATCTAAATACAGGGACGTGGATCTGGCATCAAGAAACCCAGGACTCGTCCTTTTGCACTGCCCTTCTAGACGAGCTGGAGAGCCTTTTCATGGATGTTGGGACCGGTTCAATTGATGGGGTGTTGATGAACTCCATTTCTTTGTTACTCGGTCGCGTACTTGTATCGAGCCCCAGCGAAGACATCACGGAGCGAGCCATCGCACTTCTTCGCGGTGTACGTAGGAAAACTTTCACTTGGGTGCAGGAGCTGTCATACGACCTGTCAAAGGCGCCTATGGATGAAGAACGCAGGGAACTCTTGCTGGACGTGACTGCTGCTTGTCGGAGCACGTTTGATGTTCACCCTGCCACCTTCCACAAGCTCTTCCATTCCGCAGAGGATGTCGATGCATTTCTTTCTTGCACCTTCTTTATACACGCAATTGGTCCTCGACTATGTATGTCTAGTTCCTGAGTTCCAGTACCCTCAACACTCATTCAGTTTCAATTCCTCAGCGGCTAATGATAGCTATCTAAGCCGACTCCTTGAACGAGATAGTCGTCTCTCCTTTATTCTCGAACAGATCTCGAGGGATGCAATTCTTGATGATCCATCAGACTATGGTGTTGACCTTGCAGTTGGCAGGATTTTTGCTAGCCACTCGTCAGGTATCGAGAGATGGGAGCAGTTGCAGTACCCAGATACTTGTTGGCTTACGTGCCAAACCAATGTGACCATGGACCAACCCTCGCAAACAGTACATATTGACCTGCTCAATGGAGCACTTCATGTGGATGGTCGGCCATTGGGTGGGTCGTTGTGTGCAGCCTGGGAGTCACCAGAATGCCAGGAAATCTTTCGTGATGTATGCATACTACTGCGGTTTTTTTGATATCACCTGACCGTCATTTGCAGCAAGGCTTCCTTGTCGTGTCATCTAATCTCCCAGGAATGGATTTCACGACCCTTGAACACAAGGTAAATGTCCGATGCTAGCACCCTTGGTGACGTGACCACAATGATTCAAATATCTACAGGTGCACTTTTCACTACAAGATGGCAACCTGGTGGTTCGGGCACAAGGCAGTCAACCAAACGAGATACTTGAACTCATTCCTTCGAGAAAACTCCAGGAAGACCTTCCGCCAGCACTCATTGATGATCATGTTCATTGGTTGAATCTGTCAACAATGATCATCGAAATACGTCCTATCAAACAACTCTGGGAAGAATCTCCCGAGCACTGGAGGATCGACTGTGCATTTGGGCAATATCACGCACACAAAGGTTGTGAAACCCTCGTGGACATCCGAAGCCCAACCTGGGAAATGGGTTTGAAGTGCTTCGAGTGTCTCAATAACGTCAAAGAAAGCAGTGGATCTGCAGATGGAAAATTTTTGCGAGGCCTATCCGAAAATCTCTTGATTACGACTTCCCAGGTCCCATCAGCATCAATACCATGGCTTTCCATTGGCATCACTTTGCCGAGTTATGGCCTTTCCTTCTTTGTCAATGAAGGGGGAGAACTTGAGTCCCATGATTTCAAGGACATGGTTTATGATGAGAATCAATGCATCGAGACATTGTTCAATTTGGAGAACCTCCTTGTTCTTCGGCCAAAAACCCATGCTGCAGGAACTCTTCAAATCCCGGAAGCGCTTATCCACAGACGTGTCCTTATACCAAATGGTTGTCCCACACTACATGGCGATAATCAGGTTCAGATCGACATCATCAACCGAGTCCATCGGGACGGTGTTGTCGAATGCTATAATGAACCACCGTATCATGCCTACAACGTGGATACAGAATTCGGTTGCTTGATGGGGAATGGCAACTTGAATAGCGTCCTATTTCTTGCTTTGCTGCATGCCATGACTAACCACCTTCAGCCTGATCCACTGACAGGCAAAACAGGTGATCAGGCTGCACTTCATCTCTTACGGTCGGGGGCATGTCGGTCAGTCAAGAAACCCCAGGTTTATGGACTTTCCTGGGTCGGGTTGCACAGTTGGACTTCAGCCCAGTATCCTCAAGTCAGTGCTGCTTTCAAGGATATCCAAAATAGACATTACTGGGACCGGAACTCATTTTGGCTGGAAGAAGTCAGTGGACAAGAGAACCACATTCCTCTGAATGATATTGGACCAAGCCTTTGTGAAGACCACGACTACGCTGAAAGCAATTATTTGACCCAGGCCATGAGCAGCCCCACAGAACCAGGGATATCTCTCCGATGCACAGAATCGTCTCCACCTATGAAGATGACACTTGATTACTTGATTTGCAACAAACGAGCACCGCAACCACCAGCCCGTGTAATTTTGCGTCGTGTCAGTCTCACAACTCGGACATCAGTAGGCGATATTCGGCCCGAACTGGATCCGCTATTCTCCTCTCTATGGACAGATTCTACATTCCAACAGGAATACCTTGCTCACCTCGATGGCAGTGTGCAGCATGTTTGCGCTGAGTCTCGAATGACTTATGGAGTGGGAGGAGAGAATGTCTTTGAGGAGCTCAAGAATCACTATCTACAATGCAGAGAAAATTACCTGTGCTTTCTGGACATTCTGAAGGAGAGTTTGGGTCCAACGAGCGATCCACATGAACAGGCACTTAAACAAAGTGACGAGTGGCCACCAATTACTGCAGATGTCCTCTTGCGATATCTCGCATCCACCTCACCGATCGAAATCCCTCCACACTGGAAGAAATGCTTGATACGGCTGGCGCTAGTCTTTCTGGACCTACAGCGTGCACGGAGATTGCTTCGATTTACACTGGACGGTCATGAAGAAGAGTTTTCAAAGGAGTTGGAAAATGAGGGGTGCGATGGATGGAAGGCTGAGGAGTATCCAGATTGGCTGTTAATCCAGGTGCGTTTCTTCTGTTCGGTGCTTGTCGCTAGTACTAACACTATTCTGTGTTTACCAGATCCAAGGAAATTTTCTCATTCGGCGTGCTCAAGCAGAAACCGCCATGGAAATCATGTTTCCACGATCGGGAAAAAACACCGTGATGCAGGTCAACATGGGGGATGGAAAGTCCTCCGTGATCATCCCTATTGCTGCTGCAGCTCTCGCTGATGGCAACCAGCTCGTCCGTGTCATCGTCCCAAAAGCATTGACAACGCAGATGTTCGACCTACTGGTCGCTCGCCTCGGTGGGCTCACTAACAGACCAATATACTACCTGCCCTTCTCTCGCGCTCCCAGATACGACTGGAGAGGCAGGGTGGTCAGCCTTCAAATTGACGATCTTCATAAGCTTCTGTCTCGCTGCATGGCTGAGCGTGGAATCTTACTTGCCCAGCCCGAGCATGTTGTCTCGCTCAAGCTGATGGGCGTTGAGGAGCAGATACGTGAGGGCAAATTTACAATCGACCTGTTAACACAGGATCGGAAGTCGACTTTCAAGCACGTCACGGCAGCTTTGTCACTCAGCTCAGTGCGTATGACTATTGATTCGGTATTGGCAATCATTTGTTTCACTGACTAACGCACCATAGCCCCAGGGAGATAGCCATGTGAACACCATGCTTCAATTGCTGAAGCGATCGCCAAGCCACTCAAGTATAAAGCACAATGCTCAGGCTATCAACGGGGATGCTCATGGTGCTTCAGGAAATGTTTCCGAGTGGCTGAGGCTTCAGAAGTGGCTTTATAGTCATGCTCGAGATATCTTGGACGAAAGCGACGAAATCCTGCATGCACGGTTCCAATTGGTTTACACGATGGGCCCACAGCAACATATTGACGGGTATCCTGACCGGTGGACGATCATTCAGCGCGTCCTCAGGCTCGTGAAGAAGCACATACATTCCCTCTCACGATATGCTCCAGACTCCGTAGAGTGTGAAAACAACTCACTCGCATCGTTTCCGCACGTTCGGATCGTGCGGCAAGCCCCCGGAGTTGGTCAACGCCTGATATCATTAATTGTAGAAGACGTGATGTCCGGAAAGCTTCCCAATTTCAACTTTCAAGACGTATCCCCAGCCTTATTGGATGCGATTCGGAGTTTCATATCCGACGCGAATGTCCTCCAGGTTCCGGCTACAGCAAAGAAGGTGGAGGAGTACGCTAAATGTTCTAACCAGAGTCATCTTTGGAGTGGACTACTACTACTCCGTGGTCTCTTTACCTCCGGCATTATCCTGTTTGCTCTTACGGAGCGGAGATGGCCCGTTGACTATGGCCCGGACGTGGTGTACTTAGGGACTCCCCGCACAATGCTTGCTGTTCCATATCGAGCCAAAGACATGCCAGCACCTGACACTCAGTTCGGACACCCAGATCTCACCATCATTCTCACGTGCTTATCGTATTACTACGCCGGTCTCAGCGAGGAACAACTAAGAACTTCTTTCGAAATTCTACTAGACCAGGATAACCCCACCACGGAATACACACTTTGGATACAAGATTGCGAGTCAGTGCCGGACTCACTTCTGAAATTCAGCGAGTTCAACCTCAGGTCATCAGAGCAATGGGACAAGGTCATTTTCCCGCTTTTCTCTACCAATCAGGCAGCCATCGATTTCTATCTTTCGCGAGTGGTGTTTCCGAAGGAGGCGAAGGAATTTCCTTGGAAAATTTCCGGATCTAGCTGGGATTTGGCAGAGGAGCGGGAGAAGCTTATAACGGGTGCGTCAACCAGTACTTTATCTACAGTGGTTCAATTAGATTGTTGAATTGGGAATTAGGGTTTTCAGGTACGAACGACGGTCGGTGGCTGCTACCCATGTCTATCGCTCAGCGCGACCTTGACCATCAGAAGGGAACCAATGCCAGGGTTCTCGGATATCTTCTTCGGTCTGAAAACAGCTCCTATATGGTGATTCACGATAGCGACAAACCACGGTCTACTGATGCAGTCCTCCGATTGATAGCTGAGCAACAGCCCGAAATCCGTGTTTTGCTGGATGTTGGCTCACAGATACTTGATCTTTCCAATCGGGAAGTGGCTTCGGCGTGGCTCAAGATCTCCCCTGATATAGCTGGAGCTATCCATTTCAACGAGAATGATGAATTGGTGGCGCTTACACGAAGTGGCAAAACTCTACCAGTGCTATCGTCATCGCTTTCTCAACAGTTAGACCGCTGTGTCGTCTATCTGGATCATGCACATACAAGGGGGACTGACATCAAACTCCCTATCGGGTCACGAGCAGCTGTTACGCTGGGCCCCAAGTTGACAAAAGATGCTCTGGTTCAAGGTCCGTTTTGACTCCACGATTCAATCGCTAGATCTCACGGCTTGTGGCTTTCAGGTTGCATGCGGATGCGGAAACTGGGTTACGGTCACTCGGTTATGTTTTTTGCACCACCCGAGGTTGATCACAATATCCGTGCGATCGTCGGCAAGACAGCTCCAGACACCCAAGTCACTACCGTGGACATCTTGTGCTGGGCAATACGCGAGACCTGGAGTGATATTCAGTTGCGAGCTCCTTACTGGGCCCAACAAGGCATGAGTCATAAATCGAGATATAATGCCTGGTCCCAATTCGCCAAGGGAGGGCTTACACGAAAGAAGCTGACGGATGCATGGCTCCAGCCGGAGCTCAAATCGCTGGCTGATCTGTATGCACCCTGCGAAACTACGCATCCCTCGAGCACCTTGTCGGCGCTAGACCCAGAGATCCTCCAACGTTGCAAAAACCTCGGTGTTCTATCACTTCCCAAGGCAAGGATGGACGAAGAACAAGAACGGGAGGTCCACCGCGAGCGAGAACGGGAAAGAGAGATGGAGCTGCCTCCTAAGGCAGAACCGGCGCAGCATTGTCCCCACCAGGACGTTAAGAACCTCGTGAAGACTGGTATCATCCCTCCATTGCACTCTGGCAGCGCCTTTCAGCCAGTCTTTACAATGTTGGGAAAGAGTTCCGCAGCTACTTGCAATGCGGATGTCTGGAGCCCACGTGTCTTGGCGACGGTGGACTTCTGCAGGACGATCAAGCCTGAGTCCACTCGAGGGACCGTAGATCAATATCTCCGACCTGTTCAGTGGATTCTGACCAGTAATAAAGAACGCGACCCGACTCTCGTTCTGTTGAGCCCATTCGAAGCAGACTACTTCATGCCAGACATCAGGGCGAGTGAACATGTCCACCTCCACCTTTATGCACCCCGCACATCCCAACGCATGAAACCATCAGACGACCTCAGACTTTATTCCATCCCTCCTGTGCCATCCGATTGGATCCCTCCCCGAGATTTGATCGATCAGTTGAACGTGTTTGCTGGGCAGCTCTACCTCAGTGACCATGAATCGTACACCAGGCTATGTCGATTCCTCGATGTCGACGATACAACAGTACGGCGGAATTTGTTCAACATCCCCGGTAGTTTCGAAGAGATGGCAATCATGTTCTCCGAGTCGCCGTTACCTTCCGTGATGGCGCTTCTTGCCATTCGGAGCAGAGGTCGACCGTTCGCACATACTCACATGGGCAAGATTCTTCAAGGACAGTCACTATCAAGGAAAGACTTTGAAGAATTAGCGTCGGACGTGTCTGATCACAGCCATGCCACGTATGACAGGCAGACACCACGCGATTCGGATGACCGTATAGCTCCGTCACCTTCGCACATGGAGTGTGATGCACAAGATGACCACGGGTCATCAGTATCACTTCAATCATACAAGCGAGGGTTAGAGACGGCTGGAATCTCCGGGGGACGTCTACGTGCCAATCAGCAATAATTTCTGGTCAGTGATGCGTTTGCTGGTAACTAAATGTTCAATGGGGAACTCATCATCTCCTTTGCAGCATCGATTTACGGTTAGTGGTGCCATCAGAAGTTTCACTCAGGCCCTCCCGCACCTTTTGAATTAGGGCTTGAAGGAGCCGAACTATTAACATATTGAATTTTGTATGTAGTAGGTTGAACGTGTGCAGTACAAACAGTTACTATCCCTTACCCCAGTCCCACCAGACCTCCTGGCCCGGTATCTTGACTGCTTCGCTTCCCGACTGGTCTGGCTCATCTCGAGCTACTTTGGGTGAGATTTCATCCTGAGGGGGAGAGGGAGAAGGCCTCGTTACAACGAGACCCGTTGCGCCACGGCTCACGT
>JBBPTD010000470.1:0-25481 GCA_038093895.1 Boletus aff. mottiae
GGGCGGCATTAGCTTTATTGGACCGCTGACCATTATACTGCTGTGTCACTGCCATCGTCAGTGAAACCACTATACTCTCCAAAAAAGGGTGTCTTAGCTAATTGAGGCGGCCTCCGAGGAACCGATGCACTTTACCAACTGACTCCATCCTCAAATCGCCGCCCATGGTGGCTGGCGGCTGGCAGTCTGCGAGTGTTCGTCCGCACTAGCTTCAATGACTTTCTATGCGGACGCGAGCCAGAAGCTTCCTGTGGTCTACCTTGAACTTGAAGCGCACATACTCGGAATCCGAGGAGGTGCTCGACCGCGGTAGAGATGTTGTTAGTAAGCAGACCAGTGGCCTACGCATACCCATATTAGTAGTTCTGTCGGTCGTCAAGGCGCTTTGATTGCGTCGGTAACCATATTGAATTATGACATGATCCAACCTCTGACTCCTGTCCCGCATCAATTCCTTGTCTCTCCAGAACAGTCACAACTTCATGTGGCTCCTTCCGACCAAGCTGCGAGTTTTGTTCCCGTATCAACATCCATGTTTCGAGTCGCGTGCACCAATGTTCAACGTTCAAAAGTTCAATACTCAGCCTCTGGAAGCCTGGCGTGGCCAACGGCGGACAACACTGAGACTCCGAGCTGGACCACGCTTTATAGTACGGGCGACTACGGAGTTCAGGTAGCGTAAGTGTGAGCTGGAAGGTGTCCGTACACGTGACTGTATGCCAATGAGGCTTACACCTCCGGAGACACTTCCATTTTTGCTTTCCTTCCTTTGTGGAGACTCACGCGCACGTCCGAGCGGCCCCGGCCCGCCCCGGAACAGGAAAGAAGACTTCTGCTTATCGATCGATCTCGGACGTGGATCTTGTCAACGAGCAACTTGAACGACTTCAAACAACTCTGCTCTGGTGACCATCCTGATGGAATTTTGTATCAAAAACGTCCACCGTACAGCCGATGAATGGGAGGTAACAGCTGCAATTGCGGGTCAGGTCCTACACGTCTGTCCCGGGCTTTTTGTCACTGGACCAAAGGAACGTTTGCCTAATTTCAAGGTCCTACTGAACAAGAGTCCAGCGGGTGGCGTACAAAACGATGGCACCGGGACATTCACGATGACGAGATCGGAGGGGAGGAAGTTCCAATACTTCAACGACAGGCGTCAGATCATCGTCAACGTGAAGGGGAGAGGGCTCAGGTTCTTCCCAAACAAGAACGTGATTGAAATCCCTTTGATCCTTGAGCTTGAAAAGGCCCCTTTCGTTGATCCAGAAATCGCAAGAGACCGTGCACGGAGAATCAACGCCCTCTGCGATCCTTTCCACCTCACGCACGTTCAGATTGGTATGTTCCAGTCGACCACCACATCGCAGATGATCTCACATCCGTTACCAGGCACATTCTATTATCCCAAAGGCGCAGGCGCTCAAGACCCTCGCTCATTCTCCATTGAATGGGATCGAAACCTAAGCCGGAAGAGCATGGGGTTGCTCTTCTTTGAATACGAGTATAAATCCCTCCGAATCCGAGTAAGGCTCGACATCGCTAGTTGAACTTCAACTTTCAACCTAACCGTTCTAGATTGGTGATCCAGCCCAGGAACAAATATTCCATAACATCATTATTCAATTCTCGAGTATCAACGAAATGTCGATGGGACGTGACTCCAGAGACCCTTGTACGGGATCCTACTATGCTTAAGGCGTATCTCACAGTCGATGGCCAGATATCTGCTTCGATCTATTCCAACCTCCCGTAATACAAAAAGAGGAAATATTCCCCACCTTTACAGACGATCGCAAAGGGGAAAAACGCCGTCATCGTGTAGGATCCTTGAGTGCAGGTCACAAAACCGTTTCCTCTTATGCACACCATCTACGCATCGTGCTATACGATGTTACTGACTACGACTTTGGAGATGTCCTGAAAAGGTTCGAGTATTATTGTCAGACCTCATCCCTACACCCACCAAGGCAGGGAGTGACCATTGATGCCAATGGCACTCAAAACTTCTTCTCCTTCCCCAATATTCAGAAGATCGCGAAATGGTTACGCTCTTCGGTTTTGTCTTCCAACTGGCGGGTTGCATTTCAAATCGAGGCCCTTTTACACAACGGCGTTGCGAACACGGAGGAGCTGATGGAACTTCGTCCTCGGATTGAACAACTGATCCGTTCTCTTGGGAATACAGCAAGTGACATCATGCGACGCTTCGTGGAGATTGCTGCTCGTCGTCCCCAGGGCCAGCGTATATTCGAGTGCTTCGAGAGCATTTTGGAACAAAAAGCTCAGCGTCTGCGAACACCTCCACCCAGAAGTCGCTTTTTCTGCCATCACGTCACGTTCACACCAACTCGACGCCTTCTGGAAGGACCAATCATTACCCAATCCAACAGAGTCATACGTGAATACGAAGGCTACGAGGACCATTTCCTTCGTGTCGGGTTTCGTGACGAGGATCGCCTTCAATATAGATGGGACCGAGGAGTTGATGGTGAATCTTACCTGCAGGAACGTGTGGGCAAGCTGCTGAAAGCGGGGTTCAGCCTCGCTGGGAGGCACTTTGACTTTTTGGGATATTCGTCATCGGCTCTTAGAGAACATGCCGTTTGGTATGTCAACCCATTCGAACACCCACAGAAAGGACGGGTGACGGCTCAGAATATCCGCGACTCCCTCGGAGACTTCAGTGGGGTTATAAAGAGTCCGTCCAAATATGGGGCAAGGATGGCGGTGGGTCGAGACCCCTGACCCAATCATTATCCATTAATCGTTACTTAGCAAGCGTTCTCGGGGACTGACCCTTCTATCCGCATCGGACGAGATCAGTGGTCTGAGATACCTGACATTGTAGAGAATGGAATCAACTTTACCGATGGCGTGGGGACGATATCAGCCGGGTTGGCAGAGACGATTTGGAAGGTTCTGTGTGAGGACAATCCTGCCCTTTTAGTCCATTCCATTATACCCTCTGCAGTAAGTATTCGATTTGACGTCCCTACTGATTCTCGCTCAAAATTCAATATTTTGACAGTATCAGATTCGTTTCCTGGGATGCAAGGGCGTCGTCTCTGTGGATCCGAGATTAGAGGGAATTCGCATGTGTGTTCGGCCTTCTATGAAGAAGTTTGACGTTCCCGGAGAAGAATACGGAACAATAGAGATAGCTCAGGCTTTCGGCAAGCCTAACGCTCCTTACTTGAACAGGTAAGTGTCAGTCTCTGCCTACTCGGAGATGTTCGTCACCTCCGTTATACCACAGACCATTGGTCATGTTACTGGAAGATCGCGGTGTATCAAAGGGGGTTTTCATGCAGCTGCAGAGAGCTACCGTGGCCGAAACACGAATGGCTCACGAATCTGCAACCCGATATGCCAAATTCCTCGAATCACACCAGCTATGTTACAGTTACCGACTTTCCGCGGTTCTTAGGAGACTGAATGCATTGGGACTAGAACTAAAACCAAATAATTTGCAGCAGCCATTGGATACACCATTCCTTGCACGACTTCGAGCGTGTGCGATCAACCACGTGTTACGCGCAGTAAAGCATGAGGCACGTCTCCCGATTCCAGATAGCTACATGCTTGTCGGGGTCGCAGACGAGGGCCCAGCGTATGTGCAAAAAGGTCTAGACAACGTGTATTACTTGCCTCAGGGAAAAATCTTTGGTATGTATTTAGACTAGTCGTGCGGATAATAACTTGATGATGTTTGCAGCATGCGTGCAAGATGCGGAAGATGAGAAGCCTCGTTATCTCCATGGAATGTGTCTCATATATCGAAACCCTGTCATGCATCCTGGAGATGGTATTGTATCTCTTCCATTCCGCACAATCCGATGGCTTATGAGTATATATAGTACAACGCGTATATGCCATTGGACCTCCCCCTAAAGATCGCGTATGTTTGTTCGGTCACCTGAAGAACGTCGTCGTATTCCCGACAACTGGTAAGTTTTACCTCGTTCAACATCCCACATTCCGGATGATGACCTTTACCAAAGGAACGTGGTCACTACCAAACGGTTTGGCGGGAGGTGATCTCGACGGGTATGGCATATCTTTCCACCATTCAGTAACTTGATTCACTAGTTTTCAGTGATACCTATGCAGTCATTCAATACGGGGATCTCCTTGTCCCTGAACATGATGACCCTGCTTCGTATCCGCCAGTAGAGCCATTCAAGCTCGACAGACCAAGTACGATTGGTGATGTCTGCGACTTTATCGTCGAGTATATCAACTCGGATGTCGTGGTATGAGAGATTGCCTTTATTGTGAACGTCCCCAGGTGCTCATGAAAGCGAACTATAGGGACTGGTCGCCAACAAACACATTACGATTGCAGGTGGGTTGAAATTCTGAGACGCGTAGAACGTCATCTCACCTGCTACCCTGAACAGACCAGTCCAGGGTACGTATTGTTCCACTTTCTTCGCACAGAGCTGACCATGTGCTGTAGTTTGGGACGCATGATCCGGATTGCATCAAGCTGGCAGAGATGCACAGCTGGGCTGTGGATTATCCAAAGAACGGGAACAAAGTGGATATTCGGCGCATGCCAAAGTCGCTCATCAAATTCAAACCTGACTGGGACATGGCAGATGCAGATGCCCACCGATCTTCAGATTACTACAAGTCGGATCGCGCACTTGGTCATCTCTACCGAGGTATCACCCTGGAAGACATGCACAACGTGCTGCCCCGGTGCCGGGGCAGCACAGAAGTGCAATCGATCTTTAAGGTGCTTGATCCGCTTGTACGCCGTCACCTGCAAAGGCCGACTGGTCGCACACCGACGGCATGGATAGATTCCCTGTTTGTGACGTATCGCGAAGAGCTAGCATACATCTCGAGCGCATTTTCTCTATCAAAAGCACCTGGGTCTCGACTACGCGAAGAAGAGCTGGTGATCGGGACCATATTGGCCAGGTGCCCACAGAAGGCGTACCGAGCTAGCCGGTTGCGCGCGATGAGGGAAAACGTGGGGTTTCTCGTCCAAGACACGAAAGAACAGCTCGTCGGGAGGTTAAGTGATCTTTCGGAGAACGCGCTGCAGGAAAAGCTGGCTGTCGCTTGGGACGCGTGGAGACACAGCCTCGCAAAAGCTACTTCGCCCCCTGGCGAAATTTTTGGGACAGAGAGCTTCGGATTGATTGGACTGGGCCTGGTGTTGGAGTGCCTGGAGAAGCTTGGGAGTTTGCCATGTTTGTGAAACAAACTAGTGGGACACCGTTTTTGAATCTGTCTATGCTCAGTAACAAATAAATGATTGCAAGTACACCTTTTTTTTGGGCAAGCGATCTTTGTTATGTAGCAACCGACTAGTGTCGTCGAAACGGCGGCCATTACAAGCGAACAGAGACCGATAGCGACTACAAAACTCGATAGAAAATTAGCGTGTACGACGACCCGCAGGAATCGCAGGATAACGCGATGATCGCAAGTATCACGACCTCCGGAGTTACGACCTCTCCCATACGAAGTACTTCCAACACCCCAATGTCGACGAGATTCTACCACGATAGCACTTGTCAGGCCTATCGGATATTCATTGACACCATTCGTGTTCAATGGCACTTCAGAGAATCTGCTACGGAGGTATGATGAGGGCGGCCGAAGATGGTACAGAGGAAGCGATGAAGGGGATGGTTGGATCCGATGCTCAGCTGCAGGACCAAGCTCGTCCATCCATTTCAAAGTGCTTGAAACAACTCTGTGGAAGTAGGGCATGTATCCATGCAGGACCTGCATTGTCTCCTCAATCTTGTCTTCCGATCCTTCAAGGGCTATTTCACCTTCGTTAGTAGCATTTCCTGCATCTTCTTTTCCCCTTCACCTCGCAAGAAGCTCAGTAACACTTTAAGTAGTTGCTCGCATTTTGCTGTTATACCATCGTGTTCTATCCATTCGTCTAGCAGGTTTTGCAGCTCCGGGGTTCGCCATTGGCATGGGCTCGTGGACTAGAGTGAAGGTGGCAGTGTATGCAGGAGGCGTGTCAATTAGTAATAAACATAGATGTAACAAGGCACCTTTTCGAGCATCTCAATCCAAACATTATCGTGTGTAACGACCACCTGAGCATCAGGATTCTGGCCAAAACCTTCAGTGCAACATGGTATCCATCTCTCATCATACAGACCTTGTCGGATAAGACACGATTGACTACGTCCAGAGGATGAGTGGGCTAAAGGATAATTTAGTCTATGCGTACGCAGCGATCCGGGTGATGGTACAAACCTGAGATAAATTTCGAGTCGGGAAGTGCTCAATCTCTGTACTCAGCTCATGTTGAAAATCACACTACTCCATGAGTCATGACAATAAAACTTACTTGTTCGAGATAGCCACTTCCAAGACTTTCTGATTGGCCACACGACGGTGAGGACACGGGCGATCCACCACTCGGGCCTCTGCACCCGCTCAATCTTACGAAACCAATCCTGTCTCACTGTTATCTTGAAACCTCCAATGAGGACGGTCTGGTTGACATCGGAGTTATTTCCGGGGCCTTGTTGGTCGTCTACGTTGAATTCGCATGTCCATACGTACTCGGGAGTATCATCTTGAAGTTGTCGATTGACGTGGATTTCACCACCAGATGAACCGTCGTAGAACGATCCCAGGGTCCAAGTTTTCGTTTTATATGCTGCAGTAATCAAATAGAGGGAGTCACGTTGTGCGTATCTGCACCACTGAAGCGCATACTTCATGGCATGTTGCCGGAATTCTTCTAATTTCTGTTTGTCCTCGAGCTTAGATAGGATGGCGCCGTCCGGGGATAAGTATGGCACCTGTCTTGGAAGTCGAAGTGAATTTGTAAGTTGCCCTTAGAGTATGAAGGTCAGACTTGACTTGTCGTGCGTCTCATACAGTAATGTAGATATACCCTGACGAGTCTTTCAGATTTTGCTTGATACCAGTCTTGAATACCTTTCCAGGCCAAAGCGCTTGTTCGGCGACCGGTTCAGTGAACTCAATAAGATTGTCTGGAGGATTCAGATCTCGATTGTGGATTGGGAAGGGGAAACTTTATGTTGAAAAGCCGGATGAATTCACCGTACTCGTCGACATAACCAACGTCCCCAATCTGAAGGCCCTCCTTGACGTAAGGTTGACCGAGCCTACTGTTTGGTTTGGAATTGCGCAAAGGGTAACCAAAGTTCTGTCGCAGGTTGGTTGCGTAGACATGCTGATGAGTACTTGAGTGCATTCCGAGTTTTGAAATTAGACGGTAGTAAGGCTTGCTGCCAGTCACCGTGCTGGTGGTCAATTGTAAAGTCTAATTCAAGGTTTTCGCAGGTAGATGCCTTGGAGGAGGTATTATGTAACCTGGTGAAGCTGCTGGTTCCTCCTCGCAGTCACTACGCAGTGTGAAAGTGTGAATGATCAATTTTGCGTTCAGGCTTCGCCGAAAGCCCTTTGAAACGTCTTGTCACCACGGTGGATACAAGCATCTACCAAGATATCGTTGGCTGAGTGTCCATGTCACGACTTCTCCCATATTTCCAACACCTCAACGTCGACGTCCTCCATGGATGTCAATTCACGAGCTGGAACGAATATTTCCTCGTCAGCGGCTACTCTCCTGTATCGCTGATCAGACTGCTCCGCGAACAAAAGAGCTCTGAATCCCTGTTCGAGGTGTATGACCATCCTTAACGCGCAGGTATGTTTGGTGTGTTTGCCCCCTCTAGCATGACCACGAGTTTGAACTAAGAGATCACGAATCCATGGATAAACGAACAGCACTCTTCCTCTGAGCGGTTTAGAGAAGGAGGTGTCTCTAGTCTTGAACTGAACTTCGCCAAGAGCTGCTGTTGAGGCGAGGTAAGTGGTGGTCCCTTCATCATGGGCACGGCTCGAGGTATTGCGTTTTAGGCCAGTGATCGAAAATGTGATGCAGGGGAGACGAAGATGGCGATCAGCGAAACGTGGTGAACCCAGAGTAGAAAGGCGATTATGAAGAGTGGCGGCCTCCTCTCTCAGTGTATTATGGAATGCTCTCGCCCGTTGATCAACCATGTTGTCTGCAATGGGGGGTAGTTCGTATGGTTTGTACGGACCAGGTTTGTAAACGGAGAGATTGGTAGGTAGAGCGCTATTGAACTTGGAAGGTGTCCCAATCCAGTCGAGCACTGTAGTGTCCCCTTGGCGATTCACAACCTCCTGCAGAAGGAGTCCGAGCGCGGTTTCCCCTTCGCGAGTATAGTCAACATCTATGTCACTGTTGAATATCCCTATCAATGCGTATGCAATGTCCACTTTATGGGTCGCATCGCGAGTAGACGCCAAGCAGAGTCTTTGGCGGACAGTAAGGGTCGCAGGGGAGAAGTCGTCGCGAAGAGATTCCTTAGCACCGACGATGGCGCCCTGCAACTCCGGTAATGTTTTATGGTTGAAGTTACCGCCATTGAGGTAGAGTTCCCAACTACGCTTATAGAGACGAATGACCTTGGATGCGAGGAGCTCTTGTAGCGTCCAGGCACGAAACATCCATCGGTTATGTTCAAGATAAGGTGAATTGAGTGGGCTTGAGTGGGAAGGGTGGGCAAGGAGGACGAGCGTGAATGCTGAATTGTGGTACCATTTGTACATGAAGCGGATTGACTTCTCGAAAGTGTCTCTATCCGTCTTATTGATACAGCACGTATCGCTCCATGACCATCGGTAGGGTTTATAGTCATCCCGGACTGTTTCACAGAACTTGCGTAATTTCTGATTCAGTGGTAACGGATCAAGCTGATAGACTGGGGTTTGGGAAACGACCTCGAACGACGGTTCTTTCCCTTCCCAGGTGTGAGAGAACATGACATAGCAGAAATACCCCTCCACGACTTCTTTGATATGATCCGCGTCGGGCACCGTCGACATCGACGACTCGGAGACTAGCATGTAATACGTTGCATCCTTTTCGAATATGCTTCTTTGCCTTTCCTGGTTGCAGAGGCGGCCATCTTTGACGTCAATGAGAACAAAAGGTGACTTGTCAAAAACTGCGTTAATTTGATCATTGATTTCGTCGATCGTCTTAGAGTAGTTGTGCAGTTCTATGAAATATAATCAGAATATGAGATTCAGGAGCAAACTGGAAACTACTTGCGGTAGATTTCGGGACTGCGGGTGTCCATGAACTTTGAGGACATGATCTTCAATGTACTGACTGCATCCTCAAAACGCCCCTGGGTATGCAACACTGCAAATTTCCTCTCGTAACCCCAAGGGTAAGAACAGTCAATTTCAATTGCCTGTAACATTCGTTATTCATGAGTAGAGAAGCACAAAGATTAGCCATACCCACGCAGCATCTGCTAAGGCATCCGTCAACAACTTCAGTTCTGCTTCTACTTCGCTCCGCTTTGCAAGGAGATGAGCAATGCATTGAGGACACCGGGAAAGCAACGCCAAGTGCTGTAAGACTGCCTTGTTCTTTGTGAGGGGAACTGCCGTCTTTCCTACAAGTTCGGATGATGATGTTGTGGGATCCAAGCACTTGTTCACGATACCTGTTACAGATTACTTCAATGATTTCAAGACGAAACTCACCCAAACTCACCCGAAGGACAGCCGGTGAAGATCAATGCTTCGGAGAACCAAGCAATGGCTTCGTCGTACCTCCTATGGTACGTCGCTTCATGACCAAAATCCTCTGAAGTTGATGATGCTGTTGACGGATATCAGCTTATATGTTTGAGCTCGAACCCTCACCACTGAGCAAGCTGAGCTTCGTTTGGATGGATTCTAACTCTTCGCTGAGGTCACCAGTCCTCTTCGTGGGAAAGTAGCTGACTACTCCGGGTGGGCTTTGATTGGATTCGAATAAGGCTCGACACCTCAGTTCGTGGATCTCGGATATCAATCCGTGGAGATCCCACCCGAATATCTTCCGATGCTTGTTAATGCGTGTGGTAAGTGTAGCTTCAAGAGTAACTCACTAACGAAATTATCTTTGCCTCCGGAAGATGAAGAAGTGAAGCAACATCTGGTACTGCTTCCGATAGGGCCAGTACTCTCTTATAGTCTTTGATATCCATGTGGTAATCTCGTGTGCGGAGAAGGAGCTTTTGTGCCTTTACATTTCGTGTCAACGCTTATAGCTTGTGTCGCACTAATACTCAGCTCACTTCCACCAATCGAAGTAAGTTACCATCTGGCAAGCCATCGTTAATGTCAGTCTCACTGTGCACTTCGTCCGGATGTTCGAGCAATGTGATGGACTAAAACGCATTCAACGACTAAATGACTGATCTCTGGATTCGGCAATACCTTGATACACTTGATAAGATCCCCGATGTCTCTATCACAATTACAGAGCGTAGATCTGAATGTATCAATAGCTTCCTTGCAGTTTCCTTGCCCATGACGTGCAACACCCTCTGTGATGCGAGCAATCAGGTCCACTTGGTCATTTTTTGGGAATTTCTACGCTCAAGGTCAGCGACAATTGTCACAGGAAATGAATCCAATCACCGCGATCGCCTGTACATCCTTCAACGCGTCGTCCCATTTTCCCCGACGTAGTCGAAGAAGAGCACGATTAAGACGTGCGTACAGATCTCGCTGAGATTTGTATTCGTCTTCCGGTCCAATTTCTTCCCCCAGCATTTTCTCAGCTTCTTCCAAATACCCGCTTTTCCATGCTTCAAGTATAGCATTGCTGATATATGTAAACTGTGATTAAAGTACGAGTAAATGAATCATTGGATGAATCCAAGCTTCATGTGGACTTACAGGATTCGAATGTGCTTCCGATAGCGAGAGATGCTAAGGAAAAGAATGAAAATGACGCACCCAAGAACATTGGGCATGCTTACACGGGAGAGGTAGGTCCTATGAATAAGGGTGGAGAGATCCCATGAAACAATGTCATTGCCCATTCCTACGGTGATGAGACGGGTGTCATCTGGCGAGACGGATGCCATATATACCCCTTTGCTGCTGCGAAGTGGTCTGGATGGGGGGATGGTCAATATATTCCAAATGTCGATTGCGCTGGCACGTCCAGATGAAATGGAGACGAGGAATTGGCCGCTGTTGGAGACGTAGAGGAGGGTTATGAGATCCCTGATCGGGGGTGCTCGCCATTCGACAAGGGTTCGAGTCAAGACATCGAAACACCTAATCGAACCGTTCGGTCCCCCAGCGAAAAGTCGATGCCCATCGACAGACCACGCGAGTGAGTAAGTTGAGTGAGGATTCCTTATGGACTCTAGTTGAGCTCCGGTCTGACTGTGCCAAAGGCGAATCGAGCAATCATCCCCGCCAACAGCGAGATAGCCCGAAGCGATGCGACCACCGGCTGGCGAGAACTTGAGTGACGAAACCTGTGACAAGCTCCGGTGTCGCAGTGGACCGACAATTCGCACTCTTGTCTCAATACTCCAGATGGCCATTGTTCCATTTGCGGACCCGACCGCAACACGTGACGAGTCGGGCGATACGTCGAGCGCGGTAATCTTGTGCCCACCTTCCTCCGTTGCCTTGAATTCTCCTAGCTTCTGGATCGGATGAGCTGCCGCATTCCAAATCACCACCACCCCATCATCATCCCCACTGACAATCCATTTTCCGTCCCTAGAAGCAACTAGGGCGTTCACCACTAGGCCATGTTCCATTGTTGGACGGATCTCTTCAAGTCTACTGTCTGCACTCCACAGGTGAATCTTGTTGTCGTGTTCGCAAAGACTCGCTATGCGTCGTCCGCAGGTGAGGAATATTAATGACAATATGGGACCTCCACCGTAGATCCGAGAAAGAACCCTATCTTTCAAGTCCGATGAAAGTTAGCAATCGTCCAAACGGCTCTACGATTGTCATCTTTCTCACTTTGTGGCCACTCCGCATCGTAGTTTTGCTCTCGATCTCGCAGTATGATATTGCCACTGTCGTCAACATCACTATCAGGTGATTCTATGTCATTGCAATTAGTAACAACTCCAAGATAGTATGTTCCCTCACCTTTCTTTGTTTTTCGCAATCTGCGAAAAAGTCTGAAGGGCATGGTGAACGACTTGGGTCGTAGTAGTTCGGACTACCGCTGACAAGATAGTCACTACTGGTAGCAAATTGCGAGATAAGGCCTTACGTAAGCGGTGTGGGCCGTGCACTTCTGGCACTGCCGCCAGCTTCCGAAAACTACATTTACTACTGTCGATGTTCTAGAGTCTAAAGTTGTACTATGTCCTCTGTGTGTTGGTGCCATTGAGCATGCTAGTTGACTACTATCCATTCTGACAGTCCCCTTCCAAGTGCCATCACCTTCGGTGCTCATCAGCCGTAGTGGCATGGACCCTGCTGCAAATGCAATTATAGCCGCAGACGCTCCAAACGCAACCCACGGTGACCTCCCAGCTCCCTCACCCCACTCCTTGCTCTAGGCTCCCGTGGCTTATTAATACCCCCGACCCACCACCGTAGGGTTTTGTATGTTCGCACGCCAGGTTTAATTAGGCTGATAAATCGACGGAGACAAGTTGGTGATATGCTCAACGTCATTTACACAGGCGTTCAGTGTAGCTGACTATGAATATATCATCAGTGTCACACTCTTCGACGGAAGTGTTGGGATGGGTGCAATGCCCGGCGGCGTCAGCTGGGAGGCCCTCTGATGTGGAATAGCATCGTCGACCCAAGTCTTGTATGTCTTAGCCATCTCGGTACGCTGCGCCATGTCATGTCAACTTTCAATTGATTCATTGATCTGCATCTTTGAACATCCTCCCGGGGAC
This sequence comes from Boletus aff. mottiae, assembly GCA_038093895.1. Lineage (NCBI taxonomy): Eukaryota > Fungi > Basidiomycota > Agaricomycetes > Boletales > Boletaceae > Boletus > Boletus aff. mottiae. The sequence continues at coordinate 12,729 of JBBPTD010000470.1, forward strand.
CTGTCATGTAGTTCGCGCTCCTTCCCCCCTGTGCAGCAGATTCGCATATCACTTGGCATTTGCCACCTGGACAAGGTATCCAATTCTGTCGTTCCGTCATCACCTGCTCAGTACGTCATCTTTTTGCAATCCTCTGTTGGAACGGTCTCAGAAGTACTTGCGCTGATGGAGGCACACTAGATCCACGCTGCATGCCAGTCCAGGACGCTACAGAAAAGGAATTTGTCTCGCCAATCGACACTGCTTGAAGCCGCATAACATTATCGCACTGCCATGCGATGTGGCCAACCAGCGAAATATCTATGCCTCCTTGGCAAAAGACACATACGAGCAACTGTTTCATGACAGAACTGTTCATATTCAGATCGGAGGGAGGTTGTACAGGCGTTGCAAGAGGCTCGAGAAGTAGTTTAACCAGTGTATGCCGTTCATCCATGTAGACGTCTGAGTACTCAGATGCCCGTCTTTAGTAACATTAAATGTACTGTAATCATTGCTGGATCGCGTCTGCAGTGACTCTGCACATCTTAGTGCACATACAGGTTCTCTTTGATATCCGAAGCACATCATGATCAACCCAGATTTGTGATTGTAGTACACGGCAATTTTTAGTACTGACAGTTCATTCATCTCGATCGATAAGGACCGGACCCCCTAGCTTTCATTCTATCGAGAAAGTTGGACAAGCCACTGGCAATCCTGGAGAACCCGCCTTGATTAGATTCAACCTGATGGGTCCCGGATCGCAAAATCTGTGAAAGTGCAGGAACACGGTCTTCACAAATTGCTGAAAACCAGAACTCGTGGTCAGAGTTGTGTTCCGTAACAAGGTTGTGAGCGATCTCATGTGCAAGTGCAAAAAACCTTGAATGCATCCGCCTGTTAGTTGCAATAGTACATCATCGATGGGAGAGAATAGGCAAACCAGAAAGCTTGGGCTTGCTCTTGATCGCCCTTCTTAACGTCAGCATCATCTATTGATCAGGACATCAGCTCCATTTTGCTTTTCACTTTATACACATGATGCTACACTTACGCCATTCCTCAAAAAATCGTAGATTGAGGTAAATCTGTCCTGCCTGGTTGTATGCGATAGGGCCGCCCGGAAGATCATAGAAAATGTGTAAGGATGGTATAGGGATGTCGAAGACGGTCGCAATAGGTATGGCGATGCCTACAAAACGGCCAAGGGGTTCATGCTTGTCGGAGTCCTTCATGAAAACATTGAATTCAGGTACACCTAAATGGGTATCAGTATCCAGCATTAGTTTCTGATTGAACGGGAGGCACCCTCAGCCACATGGACCTGAATGTTCCCGACTTTCCCTTACTGCTGTGTTAATCACAGAAATAGAGGAGGAACACTGAACTCACCACAGGACTGCAGGCTTCCTATCGGTCCGCCATCACTGTAATAGCAGGCATTCGGAACCTGGACCATATCTGCGTGATTGCGCCGAAGCTTAGAAGCTTCAATTGCTGATTTCACTCTATCTCCTGGAAGATACCACATCATCAGAAACACTAACTGGAACACGTGTAACTCACTGATAAAAGTCTGAGACATGATCTGACTCGGAGACCTGGAAAAGCATATAAATAAAGAGAGTTGCTAGATGGTCATGCTTACCGGACCGCAGCTTTGGTCAGGCCCACGGTTTCTCGGCATGACACAGGTCCGCCTTTCACAGATTGGCCCGCATTGTGAAGGGCGCTGGGTTCATCACCCTCACATAACCGTTGCTTGAGGTCCTGGTTAACTATGGGATGGCCAGACATTCAAGCTGTTACATCCGCATCCTCAATATAGTAGAACATGACGAACCATGGAAACCTGCGCGCTTCAAAAGCTCCCGGTCGGAGAGCATTGCGGCGAGGACGAGAGTATCATTACCCTTGACTGTTCCAAATACAAGGCGACATAAAGATATGGCCAGACTTGTTGTCGTGTTAACTTAAAGATATCAGGATAACTCATCACACTGCCACTCACTCGTAAATATCACGCTGCGCATGACGCCGTGAAACCCACAGCGCAATCTCTGTTTGCGTGTCACCCCTTGTGGCCGCCCAGACTTCCTGTGTTTTTGTTGTATTTTTCCCAATAGTGAAGGTTTTGGAGATATACAATGTGTCGCAGACTCTGACTGTGAATTGGTCGCAAAATGAGTTGAAAGGAATTTTGGGCCGAGTATTAGTACACCGCTCAAGGAAAATAGGGAGCCTCTCGAGAACCAAGTCTTTAATTGCACTAGAAGTTTCGTGATCCTCGATCTCGGTAGGATTCTCATATTGCTCTTTGATGACCATGCTCAGCCTTCTGCAACCAACTAGGGCATAAAAGGCTGCGGCACTTCCTGAGTACAAATTTAAGAACAACGGGAGCAAATGCATACATTCAAGGTCCTCGTGTGGACATGCCCAGATAAACTCATTGAAGAGTTCTCCATCCTTGGTATCATCAATGATGACAATCTCCTCAGGTTTCCGAAGTTCATAGACATCTGTCGCTCGGCCCTGGTCATCATATTCGTAGTGCACAGCAAGTAGGGTGTGCTTGGAGGCCATTTTTTCTAAGGTATCATTCAAATTGGGAGTGTGCTTGATCTCAGTGGCAAGATTGCGTAGCTTTGCCAAGAAGCTGAGTGCCCCAGGGTTAATGGTGTGGCTCGAAAAGAAATCAAAGCTTCACATACCCATTATTTCCTTTGGCAACCTTATGAAATCTTTCTGGGTCATCAACCAGGCATTCGGCAAGATCCTTCACGGAGGGCTTGTCCTTCGAACCACAAGTATGCAGAAAGTGGTTTGCCTTTGTGCCGAAATTCACAAAGGTGAACAATTCCCTGGTAAATTCGTCCTTGGGTCTACCCAGGTAACACAGAGTGGGTGTCATCCATTGCAGGACACCGGAAGTGCTCGTCGGGACTATCTGCATTCCAGACAACATAGTAAGATGGTCCTCACCCAGACCTAGAGTATTATTGAAATAGTTATTCATGTGGTAACAAGTAGGCACATACTAGAAATGCAGTCAGCAAGACATGCAAACCATCGAGAGGCCATTTCTTCGTCTGGAGGTGTCTTCCACAACCTGTCGAGCAGTATAGTTGGAGATGGGTGTTGCCGAATGCCCAGTTTTCTCAAAGTGACACCCGGCTCTGCAGTCGGTAAAGTGACTACGGAAAAGCCAAGGGCCTTCCACTGCATATCCCAGCATACCTAGATGAGACATCAATAGAATTCCAGAACAAGCATGTCACCATACGTCATTTATTGTTTTCAATTGAACGTCCGCTCTCAAGCCGTTTTCCACAGGGATGAATGCAACACATCGGAAGTTGTCTGGATTGTAATCGAGATAATTTGATCCAAGGTTCTTGCAAAAGTACGAAAAGGCAGCTCTCCTGACTGACGCATTCGATGACGAGCAGAGCCGGATTATTTCTTCAAGAGGTGGGAAGCGATGCAAACCAAGGCGATACACGAATTGGGCTAGATAACAGGTTATCGGTCGTGTTCCTGGGCCGCAAATCAATATCCCTACCTTCCCTCGAGTCATCCAGCCACTCTCCATCCCAGCTGATTACAGGGAGTTGAAGTTGATGGAAGATGGTCGTTGGCGGGTATAGTTCATCGGCACGATAATGCAGCCGCTCGTCGGCATGTCCCACAGATGCTTTCTTGCAAAATATCTCCTGGGATTTGACCTCGATGACTTCATCTGATGAGATCTGCACCCTGATTAGGTAGCAGATGAGAATGCACACACTGCCATCCCATACTATGTCCTTGATTCTAAGTGCATGGGTGAGCGGGCAGATGCAGAGAACTGGAGAACTGGGTGCCAGCATACCTGCCAAGGAAGACTTTGGGGGGAACATGCGTTCGAACCCCAATAAACGCAAGTACTAATTCCATGTCTTGATTAGTCTGCAACCCAGAGCTGAACTGGACGGTTGCTAGCTCAAGCTTATGAAATGGATTGTTGTTTGCAGCGAGGAGATATGAACGATCTGGACGAAGCAAGCCTTGGGATGTTGGAATGCAACACTTATCCTCGAGTATCTCCTTTGACTTGCGGTGCGTTGCATCAGGGAGCGACGGCCATAGACGGGAAAGGACTCCGAGGACTTGTTCGGCCCAATCGGTTGACCGCGTGAAGTCATATCTTGGATAAGCCGACATGACGTGCGGACCTGCGAGATATTGCAACCAGAGAATAACAGTGAATTCCTGCCAATGGATGCTCGCAAGCTGTCCGCGAGAGAACTTCTTGTAGACTTTCAAGGGGAGGAGAGACTTGGGAAGTGGTCCGTCGGGTGGAATGCAAGCCCCAAGCCCCCTCGAATCGATGAAATACTCAACTGAGGAGAGTGGAAGTTTCCTTCCTCCTAATACAAGAACGGCAGAATGCAGCAGGTTCTCTGTACTCCAGGTGGGGTTTTCTTGCTGTAACTTTATCCACCACTGAAGAAAGGAAACTAATTCTTCTTCATTCAGGGGCTCGTCCAGAGATCGCTGAACGTCTGATGACTCGACGGAACGTATCTCGTGTCCACCCGGGAGCGAAGCGATGGCTGCCTCACCATTTCGAGCAATGTACTCTGAGAGCATTGGTAGGGACTTCAGGAAGGTAAAGCCTGGATCAAATCTACGGATGTCTGGAGCCCCACGAACGCCAACGGATGAGAGAAGTATTAGAGGGTGCGAAGAACAACCATAGAATGCAGCTTTCAACAGTAAAGAAACCTGCGGCGATGGCGTGGAGTGGTGGAATGTAAAGAATTGGAGGACGTGAAGAAAGCCCTGGTTCAGTTGTTTCCGCAGCTCCCGGGACTGTCGAGGATCAAGATTTCTAGCGGCTCCCCGCTCCCATGATTGTTGGATACTGGAAAGTTGCCATTCATAAACAGCACGAGACAAGAGGCCACCGACATATAGCAATTCACTATTCCACTGGTAGACTGCACAGCGAGGAAAGATCAATACCATTATCTCTCAGGAGAGGTAAAACACTCACTAGCAACGTTCATCTCACTAGCGAAAGTGAATGACATAGGCATGAGTAGCCGCTACATGTGACCAGAGGAACTTTGCTTACTTTAAATCTATTAGTTCGCGCTCGATGGTAGGGATGAACCGTGATGCCATGTGACCCGCGATTCCTGTTGTTTGCGTGGTGGCATGCCCCTATTAGACAAGTGAGTAGACGCTAGGGGGTGAAGGGCTGGGACGAACAATGAAGATGCGCGTGTGCCTTGCCCTTTCATTCAATTGAGATGAACAAGTCCTTAACTATCACTCCTAAGTGGCCACTCACCCGTTTAAATCGGCGCGAAGCCCTTGGAAGATAGATGTGGCTTCATGAGATTGGTCCCCTTGCGAGTGATGTACGGAATTCTGATCATATCTATCTTCATCCTTCCCAGTCTTGGTACGACAGGTCAGCTGGTTTTCGTAAATAAGAGCATGACCTACATAAATCAGGCTATACTCAAGGTCCGGGGGTAGAGGCTTTTTCATACATCGAACCAGCTCATCGTGGAACTCGTTGTCCGGAATAATGTTCACCCTTGCTGTGAACATCGAGAGTTCCACCATCTCGGTGATAGCATTTTTATAAACAGTGTGCATGGTCTCAGCCTTGATGGTGATGCCTAGTATGCAGATAATAGTCAGGACTCAGGAGTACATCTCATACCGTGGTGAATACTCGCGATCATGTCGGATCTCATTAACATCCATGATACTCGTCTCATTGTTAGACTTTTTGAGCCCTTTAGGCAGGTCGATCGTTTGGAGTTTAACTGAGGACTTCTCGATGCCTCCGATCAAGTGGGTGTCGAAAAATACCTGCACGGTTGTCAGGTGCTCCATGAAAGTGATTGAGGACGCAAGAAATTGCATCAAATCCAGGAACGACGGCATCGGACGGGTTTTCCGAAGTGGTAGCTCAACCGTTGTTGTCCAACGATCGGTGCTTTTAAAAGGGAAAGTATCTGACCCGAAATAGAGCTGTTGTTCAGTTAGCTTGAGGTCGCGAAATCAGTAATCTCATACCTGACTGTCATCCCATTCGAAGCTCATTTTGCACCCTGAAATTATGTTATCTCCAAACACCTAGAAGTCAAAAACACCATACCATTGGATGAGACACGTGGATTCTCGGTCACAGAAAATACACTGTAGAATCCTACCAGAAATGTTCGTTATCATTACATATATATATACAACGTTGCAGACCCACCAACACCGAATGCGCCGATCGTCCTAGAATCTTGGTTTCCAAAAGCTGGCGATATCAAGATGTAAGAAACAACAGGATGAGAGACGGTCAATTAACACACCTATTCTCGTGAGTCGGTCCCAGTCGTCATTCGTGAATGGCCTTCCATTATTTCTGACTGTCCATTGCATAACCTTGGAGAGATATCCGTCGGCACAAGAGCATCTGGATCGTTTGATGAGGAAGGGTTCACGCACATGGGTAGACTCAATGTCAGGCAATGGTGATGCATCCGTGTCGTGCTCCTCTCCCTGGCACGCAACACTCTTGAAGCAGATTTGAACAGTGGAAGACCCAGCATCATCAGCATTCTGAAGGAGTTCTCGGAATACTGGCACAATGGATGAGGAGCGCTGAAATGTCTCGTGGATGGACAAGACGATCCCTACCGGTAAACTTTCCTGAATAGCGAGCAAGCATTTTGTCGATCAGTGCACGCTGATCGACCTTGACTAACGCATTTTTTTTGCTTTGCGCCTAAAGGGTACAAGTTAGCACGACGGGAGGAGTTGGCCAGAGTCCGACGTACTAGAGAGGTTTGACTCATCTGTGCAAGTGGAAGGTACCAGTGGATTGTGGGTCACTTATCGCGCTTGTCTTGGCTCCTCGTGATGAAGGTTTATCAGTAAAGACGTTATTTCGAGCGCGCCGAGCGCTTTTGATGATCAGGGTTCAACGGGCTTTGTTCGGCTCAGGAGGCTTCTCGAACCTTGAGTCAGATACCGTAACCACCTTGGACCAATGATCCCGCTCACGAAGTCTACACCCTGGCAACTTGACCAAAGCAGAAAAATATCAACATAGATGAGCAAATGTTGAAGATCCGCCGACATCAGTGAATTACCGACCAAGATCAGGCTATAGACCGTACATCTAAATAAAGACCGTGAGCCCTTGAATACCCCACAGTCTACAATGCTTCTTACTACTTTTAAGGAGGAACGAACACACAGTGGATCCCGAGAAGCCAATGCTCTTCAAGCACTTTGAAATGAACAAATTGCATCATGGCGTCGGGGGCAATTGGAATTGATGCGCTATGGGATTATTCTTCATAAAAGTGCATTTAACCTTGGGTTAGGACTCGATTCTAAATCACTTTTGCTTATTCTTGAGGCTAGGCCGCTGTTCAAATGCCAAGTTGCCAACGGGAGCCAACCGAACTTTGAGAGAATTCAGAGTCCAGGAGTCCAGCAGCTAGTGGGGCGTTGTATCTGAGTTCCATTGTCACAACTTGAATGTCATGTACACAAGTACGTGCGCTAGTCAGCAATGAACTTATTGTCAGTTTTCTTATAGTTAAGGTAAACACCAACTATATGTATCTTGCACCGTGACGCTACCTGCTGAGTCGCGACAAATAGGGCACTCTCTCAGGAAGTTCAAGATACGTTGACGACGAGCCTGGCCCAATGATAGTGACCACTGTCATGCCCGGACCCGGTGGGAGTGAATCATTGTCAGTGCAATCTGGTTGAAACCCCTACTGAGTTCAGCTACTAGTACGGGCCGTCACCATGCATTCTGACTCGGAACTGTCGTGCCTCCGAACCAACTTGTTCATAGCGGCAAAGCCGGTTAATTTTGCCCGTACTCCTTGAATATCATACCCCACATATGTGATCAACCATGGTACTACTTATTAATGGGTCATGTATCGAGGCTTGACACAATGGTACTTGTGCTCGGCGTCTCAGACTCCGAGTCGCCGGGGAAGTTGGGGATCAGTGCTAGCAAAAAAAAATGCTATGTACCTACTTTGTATGGACATAAAATTTCTGTACACCGTGACACTTGAAAAACGCGGACAACATATTTACCCGAGCGGTGACATGTAGTGCGCACAATCACTCGCGGTGCGAAAACCATCGGGATGAAGCAAGGATGAAGTATATCAAAACCATTCAATTATCGTAGACTAGATCGAAGCATACCGTGTGCTCCCTGATCAATTCCACGACAAGCTCAAAGTATCGGACAAAATTAGCCAACCTCATCACTGCAACCCTGACACCTGCTCCTCCTATAGAGGACGTCCGCTTCTTGGTATAACCCAGGGCGACGACATCGTTGACCTTGTCTAGCATATCCGCGCTCGAAGAAGCCAATGGTATTGCAAGACTCGATGGTGATAGCGACCCAAGCGACCAAATTCCCGTTGGGTGCGCTGTACTGGTGAGAAGACCCTTTGGCATTGGATATCCAGGGGAAACAGAGTGGCGCTTGATGCTAACAGACACGGAATGCTCTGATAGAGCTGGCTGGAATCAACGTGGTCGGGGTATGAGGGATAAGGCAAGGGGGGATCCGGCCTTTTGGCCCGCACCTTTTTGGTTTCCTTTGTCTTACTAGAGGGGAATGGGAAAGGAGAAGTGGTATAAATGATGTGGATGCGAAGAATGGGTTGTAGCAAGGGTATTCATGGGACTAGCAAGAAACGCACTTCGGGACGACGGTGAAGTGAAAGAGAGGCTTTTCGAGTGGTGGTGACATCAACGATGGTGGGCTGAGAGGTAAGACAGACGCACGGGTATCAGAAGCTGAAGGCCGCCTGGAGGAACTGCCACTCAACACTATTTTGAGCGATGTTCGGGAACGACAACGATGAGGAGCCTTCATGTGGATGTCAGGATGTTTCTCTCCCACCTTCGTCCCCCTGCGCGAATTTATCAGCTCGCCCTCGCTATCTACCACCTCTTCTGGTGACCCTTTGGAGTCTGAAAGAAACGGCGTCACCTTGCACAGATTCTCCATTTTTACACCTTGAGTGAGAGAAGATAGCGTACCCTTGAGACGAAGGACCCGCTTTGGCGAAACCACCGAGCGGCATCTGCGAGATCTTGCTTGTCACCTTGCGAACCAGGCAGTCCAGTTGCATTCTCCATGTCGCTAATGTGAAAATCGCCATCCAGATGACGGCGCGCCCTGCGAGAACAATGCTCGCCAGCGAGTGTTGCCTTGAAGCTGCCAGCCCGGCGCACTTTGTCTGGTGTAAGGGCGGTGTATTGCTGGTATGGAACGTACCAAACGGTAAGGACCTTTGAGTTTCAAGATGTCGGACATGCTGCGGTGGAATTGCTTCGGTATATTGGCATTCTGTGCTTCTGTGGAGTCGGGTCTGCCAGTACAGTGTCAGTGATGGTGAAATGGCACGTGCCTGTGGTAGAGAGGCATCATTCGTTGAGACTCAGAGCGTGGATAATTAATTGTTAGCCGAGAGACTGCCGCATGCCAGCCTAGTACTAGTAAAATGTGTCGTGCGTGGTATGTACACCATCACCACGTGGAACCCCAAGTAATCGACCACCAGCAACTTGCCCAACGAGCAATTCCGAGATGCAGAGCAGCACCCCTCAGCATTTCTACGTCGCCAGCCTGAAACAGGAATTCGGTTACCCTTTGCGCACTCCCGAACCAAACAGTAGACTTGGTCAACCTTACGTCAGGGAGGGCCTTCAGCTTGGGGATGTTGGTTTTGTTGACGATGACGGCGAATTCATCTGGCTTTTCAACATAAAGTTTCCCCTCTCCGACTCGGACAAACTTGAAAAGCTCCCGGAGGAATTCCATAATCGGGTTCTGGTTCCTCCAGACACATTCATCGAGTTCCCTGAACCAGTCCCCAAACACGGTCTTGATCCCGAAAAGGTGTTCACATTCGGTGTCGAGCGAAAGTTGCCAGAGTCTGGGCCAAGACGGTATGTTTACATGACTCTGTAGACGCATCCCAAGTCTGACTTCAAGTTGACATCCTAAGAGCAACTTACGAATTCACCGCAACCTCTGAGACAGGTGCCATACTAATCCTTCCGGGCGGTGCTACCCTATCTAGGCTTGAGGACAAGCAGAAGTTAAAAGAAATTCGACAACATGCCACAAAATATGCTCTTCAGTGGTGTAAATACGCCCAACGTGACTCCCTCTACCTGATTACTGCAGCGTATAAGACGAAAACATGGACCTTGGGGTCGTTCTACGAGGGTTCACCTGGTAAAGACATCCTCGTCCATCGAGAATCTGGGGAGAATACCGTGTACAAATGGGAGTACCAGTTCAACGTGGACCACCGACGAGGCCCTGGCGAGAACGACAATGATAACCAAACCGTCCTTATTCAAGGTTTCAGGATAACAGTGAGATGGGATTGGTTCCGTATGATCGAGCGGGTTGAGAGGCCTGAGCGGTGGTTTGCCCGTGTCCTTGCCACATTCTGGCCGATAAGGAAGTCTCTGAGGTGGCTATCTCAAACAAGTGAGTCAAGTTTTCGTGGAGGGAAATGGATATCAACGCCAGTTGGACACAGAGGTCAAGCACATTCCAACTCGGAATCTGTCCCAGGTATGTCCCATTACATGAATTCCTACAAAGACTAAACCATCCTTCAGCCAGTTCATCCTTTGGACGTGATCAATCATGTCTTATTGGACAAGGTTCGTATGTTGAATGACAGATATTATATTGCACTGAAGGGTTCTTGGCCAGAATCATCGCGCCAAGGTGGCCGTTACACATGATAACGTCTGGATTGAAATGCTTGAAAATGTACTTTGTGACACCTGCGTTATTCTCTCGTTGACATGTGTCCAGGGATTGTCGCATGCTGACCTGATGCAAGAAGACCGTGTCCGGGAATTTATACAGGATAGATACATCGCGGATCTGGACCCCGAGCATAGTAAGTACTTTGTCTCCATGTTCATTATATGTTCCTAATTCTTACTAGATATTGTTTATCTACGAAGCAAACTGTAAGTGTACTTTTGTTAACCCTCCGGCCTGCTAACCAAGGTACATCGGTAGCGAGAGCAGTGAGGGTATCAATAGTCAACCTGAGCCAGAGGACAACCGCGAGAACTCGTCTACTCTTTCGCCTCAGAGTGATGATCCACGGTTCACCGTTACAAGTCTGTATAATGCATGCCTACGTTGTCCACATGGAAGCAACCTGACGTTTTCTAGGTATGCGGCTTGAAAGCATTGATATTGACTGCATCTATGCTGGTGTTTCCATTCTCGTTCAATTTGGGAACACGATGAGGAGAACCAAGAATAAACCACATGCAAGCGTCATTGAATGGGACGACGTGATTACGTTGTGAGTCCTTCCTTGCCCCGTTCTATTAGATCACGCTCATACGTCTAAGGCCCTCGGATTTACCCATCAATATTACAGTTTGCGGCGTATTCCAGCTAGGCTCGACGCTGGGAACACGGCCAATCTGCGCAGTACAGACGATCAATACGACAGAATTGACTGGCGGTACTCAGAGTAGGTGCTGTGACACCTTGTCATACTTGCATATCGTAATTAAAGCCGATTAAGTCGTCAGGTTCTCTGTTGGGAAAGTTGAATCTTGTTCATCACTCCTAATTACTTTGGCACGACATGTCTCGTATTCTGAACCCCATTGGAGTGATGATGTAAGATGAGACATGAATGTGGCTATGCGACTGTATTGCTGATCGGTGGATTGTTTACAGGAAGATTCGGTTTTCGTAGAGCAGACGAAGCTGGGCTTTAAGGCTCTCTACTCCCACCACGACGAGCCTAAGAACGAATATCTCGAAGATTCCCTTAAATGTTTCCAGCGCGCTCTAGAGCAATGTGGCCTCCATACGACTTGCCGCGCCACCGCGCTTTTCAACCTAGCCACCTCAAGGTTCATCAAGTATCAGGCTTATGGTATATACGACGAACTCAAAACGTCCATCGCGCTCTATGAAAAAGCGCTCGAATTGCGCAATTCTGGTGACCCAGATCGAGCCGCAACTTCGTTACTCCTGGCTCAGGCTCTCGTGCTTTGTTATGGGCGAGAAAGTGACGAATCAACTGTTACGCAAATCGAGGATCTCCTGGCTGACATTCAATTCCACTGCAGCCGCCATCATCAAACTGTAGATATCATCATGCGCACATGTAGATTCCACCAAGCCGTCGATTCTGGGAATCCAGTTGAACTCGATGAACTACTCAGGGACTTAGGATGTCATACCTATGCGCCGCCATATGGTTTTTTCGACAGGCCTCACATGCTGCACAAGCTGGGTGCTGCCTTATGGAGCCGCTTTCAGCACCTCGGGGAGGTGAGCGATCTCGAGCATGCCACTTCGACACACAGGGACGCTGTTGACCTCACCCCTGATGGTCGCCCTGACAAGCCGAGTCGTCTGAGCAACCTCGGAAACTCCTTCATCACTCGTTTCGCGCGCCTCGGGGAGCTGAGGGATCTCGAGGATGCCATTTCAACACACAGGGAGGCCGTTGACCTCACCTCTCATGGTCACCCGTGCAAGCCGAGTCACCTGCACAACCTTGGGAACTCCTTCATAGCTCGTTTCGAGCGCCTCGGGGAGCTGAGGGATCTCGAGGATGCCATTTCGACACTCAGGGAAGTCGTTGACCTAACCCCTGATGGTCACCCTGACAAGCCGAGTCGTCTGAGCAACCTCGGAAACTCCTTCAT
>JBBPTD010000471.1:0-25440 GCA_038093895.1 Boletus aff. mottiae
ATGCCGCCCTCACCAATATTGCTGATGAAAACGTCCTAATCGGATTCTATTCTGTCGGACTTCCCGAACCCCTGATGCGCCGTGTCTATTCCATGGACACCCCTCCCACCACCACCAAAGAATGGTATGAGAAGGCCTCCCACTTCCATACCCAATTCAAAAGAGCTAGGGAGGTTGCTCATCTCCATACTGGTGGATCCCAAAACTCCTACCGCTCCTACAACACCCCTGCCCCCACTCCCAAGGACCCCAATGCCATGGATGTAGACGTAGTCCGCGTTGCCAAGCTCACTCCTGAAGAGAGAAAGCAATGCATCGAGAAAGGACTATGTTTCTGCTGCCAAAAAAGCAGACATCTTAGCAATGAATGCCCTAACTTTCCTTCCTCTGGACGAAAGGGGAAGAAAGTCCAGAAAGTCTCTGTCGATGACCTCCCTGAGTTAAAGGAAGTCGAAGATGATGATGAAGAAGAAGAAGTGGCCGTACGGAAGGTTCACTTCTCCTGGGATTTTTGAAAAGGAGAACTCGTTTGACGCAAGTCTCTCCTTCCCTTACGTGTGCTTCTGTAGTTGTATCCTCTTCATCGAAAGCAATGAAACTCCCCATTCAGCTCATTGATCCAGAACACACCTCTAAAGTCATCGACGTCCGAGCCTTGGTGGACAGTGGTGCCGATATATCCTGCATTGACTGGGACTTTGTTCACAAACACAAACTTCCCACCGAGAAACTCTCAGAACCTATCCCAATATGAAACATCGACCAATCCACAAACAAGAGAGGAGCCATCCGCTTCACCACTACCCTGTTCATTAACATCAAAGGAATTGCCCACAAAATCCTCTTCTATGTAATGCATTGTGGAAATGAAAACATTATTCTGGGACTACCCTGGCTCCGAAAAACCAATCCTACCATTGACTGGGCTCACCAAACCATCTCCATCCCTGAATCTTCCGACGAATCTTCGGCTCTCTACCAAATTTGCACCATGAACCAACAATCCCATAAAACCCCCGAAAAACCCCCCCAACCTCCCCAACACCTTAATGTCCATGCAGTACATGATGCACGCCTCTATGAATACCTCAACTACGAAACCGAGTCCCAGTTTTGTCAATGAGCTAAAGAGGCGTACACTGTTAATCACATCATTCGCTGTGGATCCCGCTTTATCCCTCTAGGCTCCCCTGTCATTGTGAAACTCACCTTGGAGCTGTCAGTTTCCAATCCTGGAAAGAAGGGCTCCAAGCTCACAACCCAGGTGCCTGCAGCAGAGTTCATCATTGAACCATTTGGGAATGCTCGCACACTCTTCAATGCATCTCGCTTTGGAAAGTATACAGAGCTGCAATTCACCAACAAAGGGTGTTTGTGTGGGATAAAGTCCCTTGACTACTATCTCGAGCACAATCAAGTTGTGGCTGTGCTATCAGGAGAGCGCAACTTTCATATTTTCTACTATCTGATGGCCGGTGCATCTGCAGAAGAGCGTCACTGGCAGCATCTTCACCTTGTCAACAAGACCCAGTACCAATATCTTGGCCACCGCGCTGGTACCGGCACTCGCGCCAATGGTGTCCATGATGACAACGCCAATCGCTTTGAACAGCTCAAGATGGCTCTCAAGTCCGTTGGATTGTCCAAGCAACATGTCACTCAAACATGCCAGCTTGTTGCAGCCATTCTCCATCTAGGTAACATCGAATTCATCATCAACTGTGGTCGTGACGTGGACGTGGCTGTCATCTGGAACATGGATGTTCTTGGCATCATTGCCGAGTTCCTCAGCATACAGCCTTCCGCACTCAAGACCACACTTGCTTACAAGACAAAGCTCGTCAAACATGAGCTTTGTACCATTTTTCTTGACACTGATGGTGCCTCTGACAACTGTGACGACCTTGCCAAGACACTCTACTCTCTTCTTTTCACCTGGTTGAATGAACACATCAACCAACGTCTCTGCCATGATGACTTCGACACCTTCATTGGTCTCTTTGATTTCCCTGGTCCCCAAAACATGACCAGCTGCCCTAATTCCCTTGATCAATTCTGCATCAACCTCACCAATGAACGTTTGCAGAACTTCACCCAGAAATGTATCTTCGAGTCGCACATTGACGAGTATTGGACAGAGGGTATCTCTCACTTCGTCCCTTCAGTGCCCTACTTTAACAACACCAAGTGTGTTTGCCTCCTTCAAAACAAGCCCAGAGGCCTCATCCACATCATGGATGATCAGGCTCGCCAATCACACAAGAAGACCGACCTCATGATGGTGGATTTGACAATGCCAAGTGCATTCACCTCCATCACTCCTCCCACCACCCTGACATGCCATCCCCTTCATATTTACCTTCAACATCCTCAGCATTACCGCCTACCCTGCCCGGAATTGAGAACCACACCGCCAAGATCATTTCCGCGTCATCATTGCCAGGTCTCATCAAGGCAGAGGCAATCCCAATCATTCACTCAAAAACAAAGATGTTCCCATTCACTTTGTGGTAATCCAACCCTAGTGTAGATTCCATTATTTGCCTAGAACTCTCATCTCGAAGACAATGCTTATTGTATTCTTGCCACCCACACTGTTATCCCAAGTCACCTACCACTTTTTACTGTAAGGATCTATCTATACCCTGCCTTGAGGTGGGTGGCATGCCTTGTTTCATCTCGCATTGGGTATCATCACATACATTCATGTTGTGTCAATAGCTGCATAGGCACATGTACATCATACTCTCGTACCAAGAAACTGCAGAGAGTGACTGTGCCCTCCAACACTGAAGGCCCGAAAACACAATATTTTAAAACTTAAATTTCTGGCATCAGATTCTTTGTTCATACTAGTACAAGTACATTTATATTGAGGGACACGGAGCACGGTTCGCGCAGTGGACACCATGGTGGGAGTGACACACAAGTTCACAACATGGAGCACACAGTTCGCACAGTGGACATCGCAGTGGGAGTGACGCACAACATGTAGTGTGTGGTTGACATATAGGCAACCACGGTGAAAGCAGTGCGGAACACAGTCAAATAATTTTTGTGCAAAAATAACACCATAATGAGCCAGTGTCTCCTCTGGTCTCCTCTCGCCTCTGTGTTTACTCGTTGCTGTCTAGCAAGCGTGCATACTAGTGGCAATTGCTTGCTTCTTGTGTCGGCTAATCAACAATGGCTGAATCGAAATGATCGGTATGCACTATCGAGAAATGCGAAGTTTGCAGGACAAATACAAACAGTCGGGCTCACTGAATGGTCAAATTTCTCGCTAGCTAGCTTGTTGAGGCACTGTCTAAACTCACAAAGTTACATAAAGTCTGCGAAAGCGATTATCCCGCATGCTGTCGCTTGGCAGGTACCACAGCCCACTCGAGGTCCCACGATCGGAGGACTAAAGAAATATCAAAAGTAATTGCTGCGCGGTATATCAACGCGTTTTCCTACCATGCTGATGCTGTTCCTCTGATTCCTGTTTGTCAATCACCGCTGGGTGAAAGTAAGTTCGAGTCTCTCACCTCTTACCCACCCTGAAGCTGAACAGCCTTCCAAGCCGTGTTCGTTTGACTTGGGAACTTAACCAGGAACCACACAGCATCTGGCCAGGCTTGGGCCAGGCATGTAACCTTCAAATATCGATTCGGTATCCTCACCCACCCTCCAACTCGTTCCTCCAAACACCAATTGTCAAGCGCGTAGAAGGTGACAATATTCATGAGAAGCCGTGCTTCCTCAAGTAGTTCCCTTCCCCTGAAGGCAAATAACTCCGGTGTTGGATCCCGCCCAGAATCTTGGCTTGATTGTTCATCGCAGGTGTTACCATCTCTTCTTCCCAGCTCCTCAGAGATTTCCGATACCATGGAAGGAGTTGACATCAAGTCACCACTGGTGGAGAGAAGAACACCCATGCCAAAGTCAACCTGGTCGGCCGACGCCGCGGAACTCTTTGTTCTGCTGTGTTCTTTCCTCCTAGCTACAACATCAATCGTCCTGGTTGCCCTCGTGTTTTATACACAAACGGTTGCGAGCTCTTCGTATCCTATCCCTCGCAAAACCTTGTCGAACCTGCAGCGGGTAATATCAGCACTCTCTGTAACCATCGCATCTGCAGTGATAATGGTGGCCGGAAAGCGATACGTTTTCTTCAAACTCACAAGAGGTGGTCTACGTAGCAGAAGAGTCGCCGTCTACAGTAACCCTTCCATCGGGAACCTTGCCAGCTACCTGATATCACGTGGCGTGGAGTTTCCTTTGGTCTGTCTGTCGGCCGTTTGGGGGTTAGCATTGGCTACGAGCTTGACCGTGAATGATAGCTGGGAGGAGGGGCCGTTTACAAGCTTGGTGGACATTCCAATTCCCTTTGGTCCATTTGATCCAGCAACTCCCGGTTCTTCATGGATCATCCCAGCTGCTGAACAATTAAACTTCGCCATGTCGTCACTGTGTCTCGGGATACCAGGCACTGTCGGGCTCATCAACATTACCAGTACCAATGTAGCAACAGATCATTCAATGGGTGTTGTCTACTACCCTCCTCTCCCTCACTCGATGCCAAACATTGGCTTTTCCTTCTCCACCACGTTGAATGGGTTCAACATTTCTATGGACTACCCTTACTCAGTCCCATCCACTGCTCAAAATCTTGCCTGTGCGCCCAGTATCATCGGCACTCCCCTTAAACTCTGGTCCGATGGGTCTGACAACCAGACACTCTCCATCATTGCTATTACCCCATCTGACCCGAGCTTAATATTTCGGTTCAATGCTACTGCTATCATAATGGGCGGGACGCTGTTCTCCACTGGCGATTACACAGAGTTTGCATTGAACGGGACATCATGGCCCAACGTGATGCCAAACAACACCCAGTGGGCTCAAGATATCACCACCTTAATCTGTAACACCACCTTTCCCCCTATTGGGGACTGCTCTGGCTCGTCCTTCTCGGACTTTGCGAGCCTGCTAAACACCGACTTCGAGTCCCTCGATGGGGATGATCCATATAGCCACTGGAGTACGGTCCTGAACATGGCGATCGGCGCTTACAGTTCCGCGATGTACCCATATATTGGAGAACGTGTGTTCGTTCCGATCACGTACGACGGTATCAACTTTACGGCGCAGTATGGGATCTACATTCTCATTTTCCACATCGTCGTGTCGCTCGCCATGCTGATCGTCGTGGTGAAATTACGCATGGCCAGCCGTCTGGGTGCAGATTTTATCAATTCGACGCGGCTGCTCTTGGACCCGCTGAAGAAGCCGGAGTTGTTCAACGCGTCCCTGGGGACAACTGTGGATGCGCTTGAAGATCCGTACATGCTCGTTCGGGAGGATGCGTTTGTACTTCGAGTTGCAGAGCGGGAGTCGACGAGGAGAGGGAGAGGGGGAAGTGGAGCAGCACGTTTAGCTTGCGAAAGTCATTCTAACGAAGTATCAATGAGAATGATCCTAAGTACCGAATTGGTCCTGTGTCGGTGGCTGTGCTAAAGCGGTAAAAACCATACCTTGCGTCTTGCCGAGCCAATTACCTTGCTCGATGTCCTGTATCCTCCAGCCAGCGCGTCCTTTGCGCGTCCTACGTGTTTTTCACAGAGTACGGTGGAACTCGACGCAAGCTACCCCGAACCCGAACTCCTCCCCCGCATCGAGCTCAGTCACGAACTCTCAAAAGCGACCCCGTCTAGGTATTCAAGTTGACCCAAATCACGGTCTCTGGGGTTTCTTCCGTAAAAAAGAGGTGGATGGCGTTGTAGCACACGAAACGGTCGAGGCTCAAGAGTCGCTCACCGAATCTGGTGCGTGTCGTCTGTCATGGCTGAATGCACGTCGCTCGTGGGTTGATGTACTCAATTCTATTGGTGTGATAGGGCGACCCTGGCATGCTGCCGAACTCAGACGGAAGAGCTTCAGAGACTTGCACACGCTGTGGTACGTTCTCTTGCGCGAACGTAACCTGCTCGCGACGCAGCGAGAGGAGGCACGGAGGATGGGCATCCAAAATTCCCAGGCACTCGCTGCGCCAACGATGGATCGAATGGTCTGTTCTTTTTTTTTTCGACGCTGTCGCACGTGTTGCTTATATGTGTCAGTGTCGCAAGTCGATGGCGCGCCTCAAGTTTGTTCTCAACGAGCGGCGGCTGCACTATGAAAAGTTGATTCAGGAGGGGGTCATGTCGCGGGAGGAACTGTTGATGGTTCCAGAGCCTCCGAAATCGCCTCGCCGCATGACGCGGAGGGCGAGAACAGCAGCTCGACGCAAGGCGTCATCATCGCCAAGTGATGCGTGACCTTGGTTGTTTTTATGTGCAGTCAGTATTAGATATATGTGATACAACTGGTCTAATACACCAGATGGTGGTTGGGCGGAATGATGCTAACTGCGTCTAGGAGCTTGCTCCCAGTCTCTCATGGCCTGCGAGATCTGACAATCTTTGATAGAGGGGCTTTCGTACAGCTCAATTTGTCGCGTTCCACGCCTGATAAGGTGTTCGATTGCAGCGACGTTGCGGGGAGATACGGAAGATGCCTGGTTGCGAAATGTGTAGCGAAGGTAGAGGGAGAACTTGGGCCTGGCTTGGGGTGGTTTCGACCGCACCATCCGAAGTGCACTGGGTGGAGACATGAGCGAGATAAGTGGCAAGCCAAGGATAGAACTCACCGTCTGTACAGGGCGAGGACCTCCCTCTGCAACCCAGATACACAATTAGAGGACATGATGTTCAATTTGTACGATCCTGAGGAGGTTCTCGGGTCCCTTTGACACCGCCGGCTAATGGGCCGAATTTAGACGGTACCGAGTGACCGGGTTCAAGTTTGTATCTCAAGCACTCTCACAACACGACGCTGTTGTACAATTCAAGGGGACTGATTGGCTGGCCTTGTTGCCCAAAGGAGGAAAAATCGACGTTCCTATTTTGCGTGGCAGATTGTGCTTATGCCAAGTATGATCTGTAGACAAGTTGGGGCTTCTGTCCGTCCGTGGCAGCGAACCCATGCCACAGCACTTCGCAGCTTTTCTGCGAGCGCCAGGACTCGCTCGGAAGCTGGGACGTCGAATCCGACCGAGTATTGCAAGGATCTCGTTCGAAAACATGATTATGAGGGATACCTCGTTTCGCGGTTCTACCCTCGGCGATACCAAAGTGCATATTACGCGCTGAGAGCCTTCTACGTGCGTACAATCATGTCGGGCTACCTAGTTACTGAGGTTTTCTGTCCTAGATTGAGTTGTCCATGATACAAGAAGCTGTCTCGCAAACACCACTTGGACAAGCCCGGCTCGTGTTTTGGAGAGATGCCGTGAAAGACATCTTTGCTGTAAGTCACTCTTTGTTGCATCCACGGTTTATCCATGTCGTCGTAGAACAGGCCCCCACGACACCCTATTGCGCTTGGACTCCACGAAGCAACACAGAGGAGTCGCCTGGCGCCGTACCACTTTCAGAGAATCATCGAAGCCAGGGTCAGTTTGTGCACCACACTTGGATCCGGTTTCTCGAGACTGACGTTTGTGTAGGAACAAGAGTTGCACGCTCAATCGCATCTGACCGTAGAATCGGCGACGTCGCACGCCGAGTCGACAGCCTCTACGTTTCTGTACCTCCTGCTCTCGCTTCTGGACCTGCCGTCCGCAACCCTGTCCCATGCTGCGTCACATCTCGGTGTGGCTCAGTCGTTCACAACGCTGCTGCGTGCCTTTCCGTTCCATGCGTCCAAAGGGATGATGGTCATTCCTGCTGAGATAACAGCCAAGCATGGCGTGAACCAGCAAGAGGTGTTGACCAAGGGAACGACGAGCCAGGCACTAGAGGATGCGGTGTATGCGTTTGCCACGGTCGCCAACGATCACTTGCTGACTGCGCGCAACATGTTCCGGGAGACCGGGGGTAAAGTGCCGGCGGAGGCCATGCCAGTGTTCGCTTCAGCTGTGGGTGGGTTCGTATGCGACATTGGTGGTGCTGACGACGCTGTAGATTCCTGTCGGGCTGATCCTGGAGCGATTGGAGGAGGTGAATTTTAACGTGTATGATAGACGATTGCGGGTCCGGGATTGGAAGTTGGCCTATCGAGTTTGGAGGGGTTACTATAAGAGGGATTTTTGAGGTTTATGCCGGCATTGGTGATCCTGTTGTAAACTGGACTTGAATAATTTCGAAGCTGCCAGGAGCAGAGTTCGATCGATTGCAACGCTCTCCTGTTGGTCTCTCTCGAGTTGAGGCTGCGAGTCTGCGGGGTCCGCCAAAGATGTGGGCAACTACTCAAATTTGGAAGTCCGATGCTCGTACCTTCGACCTGGCCTTGCACGGCTTGACACCAGACCACCACCCTCACAAACAAAGTGCGCACTCCTTGCCACGTTCATCCTCCATCTTCCCCCCCATCTTTCCCCTCATCAGTCCACCCGATTTTTTTTCGCCCCTTGTAGCCATCGCCGCGACCGTCCTATGGAGCGTCTATGTGGTAGGTTTTCCCGTCGGTGTGACTTGTTACTCCCCTCATTACCGCCCTAGACGATATCATCCATCTCATCGTCTACGAACTCAACGATCCAACCGCCCTCATTCTCACATCGAAACGTTTCCTCCGGGTATCCAGGGATCCCTATGTCCGCGCCCATTACTTTCTCCATCGATATGGTCATATGGACGCCATGTTCTGGGCTCTAGGCAGAGGCAAGGTTCTCAATGACAAAGTCATAGACGTACGTCTCTTGCACTTTCTCGCTCCGATTCCATGTCCCAAACTAAATATATGCGCCCGTTCTCAGATCCTGGTATCCAGTGGCGCCTATATATCTCGCTACATCATACAGGTCGCCATTCACCACTACTTCCGTTCCGCAAGCCACTTCATCAAGACACCATGGGTCAGGTCAATACCTCTTTCGGTGTTCACGCATTTCATGAAAGTCACTTCTGCGCTGTTCGACGAAATACCACTCGGAAAGAACGAGGATGACGGTTACATTTTTCACTCCTTTCTCAAGGAGAGCAGGCTCCCCCAGGACTTGAAGAGTACCAAATGGGAAGACGTCCGCGAGATTTTGGACAAGTACAAGGTCCGTTCCCCTTTGTCTCATATCGTTCAGTCCATGACTTGGTCTAGTTCATCCCGTTCAGTATGAAGGTATGCGTTCCGACTCCTTGTCTTTCTCTTTCCTCATTTCGTGCACAAGGATCCTTTGATGGCTCAACTGCCGATTGCGCTTGCCATCGAACCGAGGCTACTACCTTTTGCGGAGGCCAACGGATTCCGGATGGATCCAAAGGTATCTGAGAACGTTAACACACTTGGCCAATTCCTGACCACGGCCTTACAGTATCGCGACTTCGTTTTCCGAAAAATGTTTGAAAAGCAAGCTCTGAACGGTGGTGATAGGACCGACGAGATCGTCCGGAATGTTCGAGAGCTGAAGCGACTGGATCCAAGGTGGCTTCCCATTCCCTTCGAACGGAACGTGATATTGACGCTCGACCTGGGCAGGATGTTCTTGAGTCGTACGGTGGCGGCAGAAATTTGTATGGAGGCCAAGAGCAATGAGTCCGCATATCGAGCCCTCAAGGTACTTGATCGCTCAGGAGAGCTGCTGTTCAAGCTCGGGTAAGTCAATTTGTTTGGTCCTTATCGTCCAGTATCTTATCGTTATCAGTCTCGTTGTCACCGAGTTGATGAAGGTGAGGTTGTGAATCCAGATTATCAAGATGCATGCTCACATTTTTCCATTTAGCTTTTCGTGAAATCGCGTTCAATCACTTCCACGTACACCATTAATGTCCTGCGTCAGCTCTACACCGATTTCCCGAGTACAGACCCAATGGTCCGAGTTGTGATGCTATTGACTGTATGTCTGTCTGAGAGCACGTGGGTGCTCCCTGCCATGCCTGAAGCTATCACGTCCTTCCAGAGCAAGTTGGAAGCAATAGGCCTGTTGCCTTTGACGAGGGAGGACTTGTTTAATGTTATGATCAATCCTTTCGTGGAGAAACTTGGTGTTCTGCTCGAGTATGCCAAAGAAGAGATGGAAATGAGTGTGAAAGACATTAAAGACCTCGTGCAAGAGGTTGCGATCAAATGCTTGGAGATAGCGAGCAAGGTAAGAACATACTTTGGTGTGTTCCGTCAACTCACTCCTTTTAGGGCAAGACTTTGCGCAGGCTGGTGGAAAACTATTCCCTTCATGTCGGTCTTGCAGACGCTGCTGTGAGGCGATACTCGCTATCACTGGACGATCTCTCTCCCGCTGAGGACGAAAAAGCATGTGCTACCTATGAAGCAGCGCTGTGTCGAGATTTCAGTAATCTGAAGATGCTTCGAGCCAATTCGAGCGGGTCGTCGAACCAGACTTCGGGTGTTTCTGCTGCTCTCAGTGGTGAAACAGATGCCAATGATACCGAAATGGGAGGCCAAGAGGACTCTCGTGAATTTGTCGTTGACGTGGAGGAACCGGAGGAAACACCTGTGGGGGATGGCCCTGATTTGGTTCGCAGATTCCTCTATATCTTGGTGTTCTCGTGTTGAATCGTTCATAGGGTGCCATAGGACAAGATACGCTTTCTGCCATGATCCGTCAAGACGAGATGGCTCCCACTCGATCTCGTAGACGGTCATACTACTACAGCATATACGGTGCTGATGTAAACGGCAAGTTGGACTTCCCCATCGGTGAGCATTCTGGAACACTTCACCAGGTGGACAGTATTGATGTCATCACCAGAGTGTTTGCCAGTTGGTAGGTGGGCCAAGGAACATTACGACCCACACAGTGCCATGATGGCGCTATTCATGACCCATGCTGTAATTAACAACAATACTACGGTGTGTTTGATGTTAGTCCCTACGAGTCGCGCGCTGATAGTCTGCTCTAGCTTCTTCATCTCTATCTTTCGTCGGCTGGTGTAGGTTATACGATCCCTTCAACTCATGTTCCTATTACTTTGAAACACTTCAAGCTGCTTGCGCATTTGGGTCGAGCGCCCGTGAGCACGCCGTTTCTAACGTTTTGGTTTTGGAATTAAACACTTTTCATAGAATTGGTGTCTCTATCATGAAATCGAGTTTGGAGCCGAGTTCTTTTTCAGTGAAGAAGACTATCTCTCGAAACAAGCTCCACCTTCAGACAACAAACGCACGTGTAAATTTCGTGTAAAGCCAAATGTCATTAAGAAGGAAACCAGTCCCCCATCCTTGTCCCGCTCATCTTGCCACGCGGAGCTACCAACTCCACCGCAGGCAAGCCCTTCACGAACATCTCGGAGACGACCCAGAAGGTCCGCGGCCACGACGGTGACATCCTACATCGTCCCGGATTCCGACGATGAAGCTATTGTGGAGGACGATGAGAACGCGATGACGGCTCTCTTGAGCATGCAGGCGAAGAAGCGGAAGGTAGAGTCAAATCTTCAACGGTGGATCAAACACTTGTCCGCGCTTCTTGTGGATGAACAGCGGAAGGTAACAATAAATCAATTTTCGGTATTCTAGTCGGAGCCTGACCACCGTCATGCAGTATAAAGAGAGGCGGAGACGACAGGACAGGAACACAGATGGTAAACGGCGGGTCATGAAGGTGAGGGATTTTGTCACTGGTGCGCGCCAGGGACTGAATCAACCATTTCTGGAAGACGGAGTTTCACAAGTCGCTCATTGTCCATCTCCGTTCCTTGCGCAAAGTCGATCTTGACAAGCGGAAGCAGCTCTATGGCTCTGACGTTGCGGAGGAAGATTACAGTGACGATGACGGTGATGACGAGTATCAAAATGTGCGCGTCTCGAAGCGGCGTCGCATAATCGCCTGAGCATTTGGACACGTGGAGTAGAAGCATGTTCATACATACGCATTATAACTGTACTCTTTCATTGCCATAATTTCCTTTGCTAGATTCATCCTAATAAATGTTATCGTTGTGCAGATTGTAGATGTTCCCTATGATAGCCCTTCCACGGACTCAGTACTCAGTCCTGGTGGTGCGAGAGTGAGTGTGGGCAGGTCCAAGTTGTTGTCGGACAACTCCGAGTCTTCTCCGACGATGCTTGCTCCGCAAGTAAAAATTCATTGTCACCTTTCACCAGCATGTACAGTAGCATCCAAAGACGCATTGAACGACTCATAGGTTCTTCAGCAACAACCGCGTCGCATTTCAAGAAATTCGCGCCATAGCGCGGCGTAAACACCAAAATGTGCTCCAGTACATGCCTGCTGCCATGGACAAATTGGTGTTCGATCACATTGAGGGGGTCATACCTGGCGTTGAGCCCGATGGCAAAGTCGAAGAGAGAGGACTCGTTGCCAAAGCAAGTACCCGCGAGGGGAAAGGTGGTGTTGCAGACCAAGCTGACAATGTCTTGGGCCCCAGACAGTGTTTGACATGACATTGGGCCACGTCGTCCCGTTGGGCGCGAATGTAATGGTGTTAAGTACCCTTGGATTGCAGTGTTCCTCCGAGGATGATCGCGGACACGTTGAAGCGATACAAGGATTGCAAAAATGGGAGGGTTTGGTTATCAGCCCCTCCATACCCCAGTGGTTGAATAACCACACGGCCATATATTTAGAGGTGCAACAGTCGTTTTTGCAGAATAATCCACTTGTCACTGAATGATTGCTGTTTTCCACAGGAAACGACGATGAACGATTTGTACGAACAAGCCATCAAGTAAAACGAGAAAGTGTGCTCTGCCAAGGGGTTGACGGTGTATGCCGCTCCTTGGAATTATGCATTCATGACCAAGCTAGACCGTGTCGCGAAACCTGGAGCAAAGTCATATGACATGGCTGATAGGCTGTGGACTTTAATCGAATCGAGGGACGGTTGGCCGGTGCCAAAACCTTCTCCTGTGCTATCGACACAAGTGAGGTCTGTGCGGTAGATGGGATGGAGGAAAGCAGCTTCATGGAAACGTTGAAACCATTCAACAATATTGTTAAGTGCGTAGTCGGGGGGAGGAAGGCCCCCTGAAGTCAACTGTAGGCCGCCTATGATCTCGGTGAGCCCGACGATACCAGCGACCTCAGAACACACTGACGCCATGACATAACTCAATTATCCAGACGCCGGAAGAAGGAGTGATCCTCGGGCCACCGGGGCATCGAACGGGCCAACGGGAACTGTCACATTCATCGAGTGTACATCAGGCACCATCGCCCACGCGTCGTTGACTGTCGACCTGGTTGCCAATCTCAGTGCCCAGACGGCCGCCAAAACGAGCAAGGGTAGCTCGATACCATTCCATGCCAAGTAACGGGCAAGGTTACCGATGGATGGACTAGTTTAAACGGCTACTCGTCTGCTGCGTATACCGCCTCGCGAGTTTGAAAGAGAACGTAGCGCATTCCGGCCACTATTATGACAGCCGAAGTGATTGTGGGGCTGAGATCGCCCGTTGAAGCATCGACAAGGTACCGCTAGGTACGGGGTCCCAGACGTCATTTGCTTGTGCATAAAATATCAGGGCGACGAGGACGATGGATGGCGTGGTTAGGAGAAAGGAGCCACAATAGAACGAAAAAGTCCGCAACATCGGCCAGCCAGATTTTGCTGCGATGAACTTCTTCCCTAACAAAGACTGGACAGAGTTGCCCCTGTACAGCATGAGCGAGTGGAGGGAAGGATAATAGTGACCGTAAAAAAGGTCCAGTCAAGATTGACAGTAACACGGATCAGCAAGTTCAATACGATGCAGAAACGCACCTAGGATTGTGGGGGAATGTGGGTAGAGCGATACTATCAGAGCCCGGTCAAAGCCTGGTAGAAGCGAGCATGAGTAGCGATAACAAGTCCAGATTGTGCGAGGCAATGCCATTATGGTGCCCAACATCATCTTCAGTTACATGCAATGCTACCGCCACTGCCTCTCCGGGCCCAATCAACACATTTGATGGCGGCACTGATGCGTGAAATCGAAGCAGAGTTAATAGCCACAAAGCTCGGTCATAGCCTTCACTAACTCCGTGATCCATCGTACCGAGGAAATAGTCCAAGAGTTTATTTCACTTTGCAGTAGAAGAAGATTGTGGCATGGACTCGTAACACCTTGACATGTGGCTTTAGAGTTGATATCTATAGTGGATTGATCGATCACCGAGCCTGAGTCTCTCCTCCTCCGTCTCCAACAAATCGTCCTCCTTAGCATTGGCGAGTATCGCATCACGTCTCTTGTTCTCCCGTGCCATCATCAGCCACAAATATGTGGCCATCAAAATGGCGAAGAGAACATATCCAATAGCGATTTGGTTGGGTTTGTGGTAGATATGCGCGCTGAGAGATGGCCGATATACCAAGGACCCAGCAATGGCGCCGATGTCGCCGATCATAATTTGCATCGCAACTGCGACTGCGCGCTTGGTCTGTCCAGAAACATTTTCACCAGGCCAACTATGATCTCACATGTGAGCAAGAGTCGGAAATCACACAAGGTAATCGAGCTAACCTAAGAAGCAACGAGTTGCCAGTGTACACTCCGGCTGAAAACAGAAAGGATAAGACAAAGTCAGATGTCAAAAGAAGTGCAGGTAGTCACCTGCCACAAGATGGATGCCAAAGTATTGCACACGAGCTAGAGGACCCTGTGAGATGATAAGTGTAATGGAAACGCTATTGTTACTCACTGTTCGCCGATGAGATCAGAATGATGTATCCTGGGAAATGTGTTGTTCTCTATATTGTATTCAAGTATTCAAGTAGATGGTTCTCCTTACCGAAGATCGCGACTACTCCGGCAACGATGATAAACGGCGCACGTATGTTCACTCGGCTGGACAGCCAGACCGTTCCCCACACCGAGAAAGCCGCAACAACATTGGGGGTCACCGTCAACCTGCCATCGGTTCAGCTCAGCAGTCAAATGTGTATGTCACACTTACAACTGTGCCTGCCATGTCTGGAATCCGAGTTCCGCTATAATGGTGGGCTAACAGCAGGTAAGTCTTTTAACAGCGGACGATGAAACAAGATAAGCACCAAAAAGAAGCTGAAAGAATACTGCACAAATGAAAAGCCATGGAAGAGGAACGAATATGCCCAGACTAGATGGTCTTCAAAGGCGGATCTGACAGAAGACCACTGGAACGACTGGTCCGTGCCCGCATCCGAGTCCGCTTGCAGTTTTTCTATCAAGTGACCACGCTCCTCTTCCGTTAACTGCCGGATGTCAGTGTTACTAAACCGCACGATCATCACAGCAAAACCTCACGAATTTCGCCTTGTAGGACCAAGTTGGCACAACAAAATATGCAACTAGCGATACGGCTACTGTGAGAGTACCTTCAAGGATGAAGATCCTGAAAGGAAAGGTTGGGGTTGGATACGTTGGCACTAAAGTGGGCCTACCATTGCCATCCCTTGCGTCCCCCAACACCATTCATCAAACTAATTGTGTAGGCGAAAATCCCTAGAGAAGGTTCGTCACCCATCCGAGTACATAAATACCAAGTTACAGTACCTCCGAAGGCTCCTGCAAGGGCTGCACCACCAAAGAACACGGCAACTCGCCAACTACGTTCTCGTCTGTGTGTAAATGTGCGTGAATACACCACCTTTTTGGGAAACGCACATCCTTTACCTGAGATAGTATACAGAGAATACATAGATAACGCCGGGGAACAGGCCAGCTTCCGTCATACCCAACACTATGGAGCGGGATCTTATCGAGAAATGCAGGAGTGAAAGAGATCCTACGGAATCGTATCCCGAACAGGCCAGCCTGGTTCGTCACGAACCCTTGGGCAATGGAAACAACCCCCCAGACGAGGGTCAAACTTGGAAGCCAAACTTGAGGATTGAAACGCTTCAAACTATCCCTCGAGGAATGAGATATAGAATTACGCAAAAAGAATAGAATTACATGATCTGCAGGAGAAGAGAAGTTAGTTCACGGCATATATGCGCACTCAATCGACAAACATTCGAGGGTATCTCGAAAACCACATATCCGACGAAAAATAACGCCAATGCAGTATTATATGCAGACGGTGACACACCAAGATCCTGAGTGGTCTGTTAACAAGGGTTGGTATCATCGCGAGATTCGTCGACTCACGGTAGTCAAGCCATCAATTCTGCAGTTCATAAAAGGTCAGCGGTCGCTATCGCAAATGAACGATGTGCTTACTTGGCATTCCCAATATTTGTCCTGATAGGACAGGTATCAAGTGAGTGAAACTAGATGCCTGAGAGGGCCCACCGGTCGAGGAAGCTCAGCAAAAACAAAAGTGTGAGTATAGGAAGAAGTCGTCCATCGACCTTGCGTCGAAGCCTCTGATTGTATAGAGAGTCGTCCTTCATATTGATACCCAGCTTGGTTTCTGGCACTTGGGACGGTTTCTCGGTGTCTGGAATGGCCATGGTGGACTGCAGAGATAACATGGGACAGTGTCGCCAAGAACTGCATATTTTTGCACACGAAACCGTCGCAAGCGCGATAGCCTATGCGTATGGCGTGATGTCATGATAAACCAAAAACACGCGGTGATTGTATTGGATGTCGAACGAGTACTTCGCGTAGCGATTCGTGGGAACAATATTCCTCTTTTAATCAGCCGACGAACACAAGTGGAGACAGAGTCAACCTCGAGCAACGTCATGGAGGGCTTATTCTTCAACGTACGTGTCAACCTGATTTCAGCATTCCAGAATGCTAGAAACTCCTCATACAGGTCAACAACGGGTTTCTGGAAGGAATCGTACGTGGCTACAAGGCTGGGATTCTAAACCAAGGCCACTACGCGAGCTTGACGCAATGCGAGAGTCTTGAAGGTATCGCGCCAAAGATGCCGCCATATTCGCATCAAAAGTACTCATTTTATCTACAGACTTGAAGACTCAGCTCTCTGCGACCGATTACGGGAACTTCCTCGCTAACGAGCCTTCGCAGCTCTCGACAACCACGATTTCCGACAAAGCAACGCAAATCCTCATCGACCAGTTCAATTTCCTCCGCAGCAATGCTGTGGAACCACTGTGTAAATTTCTCGATTACATCACGTTGGTCGTCCTTTGCGACACCCTACAGCAGCACTAATTCCATGACTACTCAGATACGGCTACATGATCGACAATGTAGTTCTGTTGATTACTGGGACTTTGCATGAGAGGGATACGCACGAGCTTTTGGAACGCTGTCACCCTCTTGGCATATTCGATACAATGCCAGCTCTGTGCGTTGCCACCAACGTTGAGGAACTTTACCATAGTGTCCTCGTGGAGACCCCCCTAGGTGAGTCAAGGATCACGGAACGTGAACTGCTTGTTTACGCCTACTGTAATTAGCTCCTTATTTCCGCAACTGTCTTTCCGCCGCTGACCTCGACGACCTTAACATCGAAATCATCCGTAACACCGTCTACAAGGCATATCTCGAGGATTTCCACAACTTTGTCGGCACTCTGGGTTCACCAACATCTGACGTGATGCAAACCATCCTTGCTTTCGAGGCAGACCGGAGAACAATTAACATCACTATCAACTCCTTTGATACTGAGGTGACAAAGGAACAACGTGCCAAGCTCTTCCCTGCGATGGGTAGATTGTTCCCTGAGGGAAACAATGTCCTTGCAAAAGCAGAAGATCTCGAACAAGTCCGACTAGTTTGCGACAATATCTCCGAGTACCGCTCCTTCTTCGACAACTCTTCATCTTCCCAGGCTACCCATGACGTTGGTGATCTCGGTGTCGCGACACAACTAGAAGACCGATTCTTCCGGATGGAAGTACATCTGAATAAACAGGCATTCATGCAACAGTTCCAGTATGGGGTGTTTTATAGCTATGTGAAGCTGAAGGAACAAGAGATTCGCAACGTTACTTGGATAGCAGAGTGTATTGCCCAGGATGCGAGGGACAGGATACAGGACTTTATACCCATCTTTTGATCGTCTCTATTGCATTTTGAACGAGAACGCACAGTTGCTCAACTACAATAAACCTTGGTTACATGTTACATGCTCATGATACCTCTTGTTGAGTGGCAGTCACCGCTTCCACCGTTGAATCACCATGAATGACCTTATCATCTATCGCATTCACTGGCTCCACGCCGTCCTCACATTGGGTGCTGGTACTCGAAATTTGTTCAGACGGCGTCTTAGTTGGTGTACAGTATTCATCGGGACCAGCAGAATCGGCACCTTCTTTCTCCATAGCCTTTTTCGCCAGCCTCTCTTCCATCCAAGGACCGGCACTGCTCAAGACACACCCACCTGCGTCGGAGCACATACAGTTTCCACCGAGACTAGCAGGGAGATTATCAACGTCCACCAGTTGCAAAAGAACATCTTTGTAGTCCTTTCCAAGAATGTCGACCTTGTCTACGGTTTCTTTGGAGAGCCAGGGTTTGACGATGGACCAAATGAACGTGAATGAAGACGGAGCATTTATGATGGCAAGCTGACCCATCCTGCACGACGAACGAGTGAACTAACGGACGTAAATGGTTTGTAGATGGACATACATCTCTGGGTAATAATCTTGCGATATTTGGAACGATATTTGTACAAGGGATTTTACTTGCCAAAATTGCGAGAGGCTGTACATCGTGTCATTAAGAGACACGTTTGTGACGGTATACGCTTTACCCAAAGCCCTTGAGATCAACGATAACCAGGGATTGCTCGATGCGACGACCTGCTGCACGGGAAGCGGCTGGAAAAACTTCGCGAGGGAGGGCATCTCCATTCACTACAACAGAATCCACGACTGTTTCTGGCGCAACGTGCTTGTAGAGCTCCGGAAGGTTTAAACCTTCGAAGGACTGTATGTTCACGGGCCGTCCTTTCTGTTCCACGTAAGGAACTGCTCTGTGTATATTGATTGAATGCTCCACTGACCTTGTCTGTCTAGCAAAAACGTTGGAGTAAGTCCAGGATATCCGTAGTGAAACGACGAACATACCTTGTGGAAGCTCATTGACCACGAATTGAATACATGTTCACGGCCGGGATACTTGAATATAGGCGCTCAGATGTGACAAGAATCTCACAACAACAACTCGTTACTCACATCAAATGGATCCATTCTATTGTAGAGTTCATCTATGCCGATTCCCGATACAGTTTTCCTCCAGTGTTGGCAGTTCTTTATCATCTTCTTGGATTCACTGAGATTGAACTTTCGTGCTCGTAAGAATCGACTGTGATGCATCGGATGGTCGCAGTCAGCGCCTCGCATATGATATGCAAACTTCATACACTCACAGTAGTGTTGGATCATCTGTACCGATAGAATCCCCTTCATGCAAGATGCCCTCGGCAAACAGCTGCTCGCGAAAGGTCTTGAGAATGTCGGCTTGCTGAGGAGACAGTGGTGCAGTAGACTCCGAATCTGAAACCGACATGATGAGCGTTTAGTAACGGTCAAGAGCAACGGCTAGGTGCGGCTATACGGTATGTACACTCGCACGCACGGCATTGCAGGCAGATGAGTTACCAAAGTTGATGAAATTCACGAATCCTCGCACAGATAAAAACCCTGGGATCCCGGAAACAGCGCCACTTGAGTCAGTGGGTTGCCCACGCTATAAACCTCCGTTGAAGCGCGGCGCTGATCATGAGATTCAGCTCAGAAGTTCGGCCTCGTATGAGAGGACCGCTCACCGAAATGCGTCAAAGTGAGCGCAACACCGCCATCAAAGTACCGGATAGTATGTGGCCAATTGGCTCTGGTTCAATCTGCTCATCAGTTAGTACTTTAGTACTCGGCTACCAGCTAGCCGTAGCTGATTCTTGACTCGTCCCGTACTAACCCAATTTTTATCATACTTAGGAAACTACGAATTGTTAAAAAACGAAGCTGGTCGTTTGGGGTTCGAAGCCGTTCAAGTTGTTGTAAGTCTAAGAACTCCCATGTTCCGAAGCTCGTTTGTCGGTAGTATCACACACCAGGATGGTAGCAGCCTTGCATTCTTCGTGCCGCGTCTGCTGTGGTTGAAGAGCAAGTAGTCGCATTGGTTTCGGGACGGGAGCCCTTTGTCGACTACGTCACTGTCACACAGCGCATTGGAAAAGGGGTTCCAGCAAAGTGTGGCACTGTTACTCACCACAGACCACCATGTATCTCGCTGGACTTCATTACACCATCCCCTCGCCTCAAGGGGTCGAAGGGCTAGTGGTCCTTACCACCGCCGATTTCTTCAGATACATTTTTTGGAAGTTGAAGGTGAAAGAAGCCTCCACAGAGGAGGGAGGCGGTCTCGCTATCCCAGAACCTGCGTCCCGTTCATTCTTGGACAAGCTCGTGTCTCCGATCCAAGGACTTACTGCGCTGCTCCCACCCGCAGTATACTGCACCGCCGTGGTGCTCAACAATTTTCAGCAGCCAGTCTGGATGTCAAGGTTTGCCTTTCCGGACGACATTGTTCATCAAGAGTGGAAGACTCCGCTCAGACTCGTGGCCTGCGCTGCTGGATTTTCTCTGAAATTCGTTCTTGACCGCATACTCAGTCACTCTGACGAGCGGTGGCGAATGATAGGGGTAAGTCTCCCGTTGGCTGTGAACGGTGCCGATCAAACTTTTTCTCTCCTAGTGCCGCGAGAAACCCAAGATGATCCAGACTGGTCCGTATGCCGTTGTCCGACATCCCGCGTACAGGTGAGTGATCCGTGTTAAAGATGAGGCAAGGGTTGATTCACGTTGGTCACAAGTGTGATGCTTCTCCAACAAGCGTTCTACTCGGTTATGTGTTGGTCCTATGTCCCTCTTGCATCCCTTGGTATTCTGGCAGGCGTATTTGCAATCAAGATGCCCATCGAGGTATGATTTGTGATTTGATAGATTTGACGAAAGTATTCATGAGATCCGCAGGAGAAGGCAGCTCAGGAAGACGATGTCATTGGAAATGACTACACTGAGTATATGAAAAGAACCCCAGCAAGGGTCATTCCGTATGTTTGGTAGGCATGAGGTAGCAATTTTTGGTCACACTCTACGAAGTTTTGCCTCGCGGAGACGGGGCGGTTTCTTTGCTTCGCTCCTCGTTGGCTACATTGTACGTTGCTACTGCGCGTCAAGATTTAACGATTTCTGTGATATCAACACTAGGTTTTTGACTTGATCCAGTTCCATCCCAAACAGTGCACGTTCTCCACCGGCTGAAGCTCTGACATCGTCCATGACCGCTTTCACGCCTTTCCAACCAAGACCAGTCCATTCTGCGACGAGTTTTCCATTGAAATCATCCCGCAGCCATGACTTGACGCATGCTTCTTGGGTCATTGCATCCCATTCCAACTTTTTATCAAACGCCACGAGCGCCTCCTCTACTGCATCTTGGTGTGGTCCTGACGTGGCCATCGTCGGAGCTTTGTCCTGAGCCCATACAAGAAAGTCAAAGTACATGTTGCGACCTTGGGCGGACTTGTTAAGCGCGTGCATTGAAGGGACGTAGAGTCGACGTGGGTCAAAAAATCGCGAAGTTGCAGCGAAGTTGAACGTTTCTTCGACCGTCTCAAATCCCCTCATCCATCTGTCCATAGATAGTCCCATAAAGTCGAAAATCACTCGAGGAGAACTTGTGAGAAGCATCGGAGGATTTGGATGAGGAGCCGGAACCTGATCATTCGATTGAGAACTCCAGAGCGTCATGATGATGCGCGAGTGGAAATTTACCTTCAACCCATGGTGATTAACGGATAAGCCATGACTCTTTGTGATGGCACCAATTATGATTCCAAGATCGCCATAGCCATGAAAAACAATGACTCTTTGTCCTTCTTCCTCGTCATCGCATACCCTAACATCGACTTGACAATATATTTGGTCTGCAGGAACGGGTTGCGCAGCATGCATCAACCAATCCTCTTGACTGATGCTGACCGCATAGTTGGATGTCCTATTACCCTCGAGCTCGATGCTCTTCACCGCGCCAAGGACGCGGCCCACCTGCTCTGGAGTGATCCCCTCGTGACTCAAGGGACGGGCTACAACAAAGTCGATATCTCCGTGATCTTCCTTTTCTGGTTTCTCAGGAGGGACCTTGACGATTGCAAAGAGGGTCAAGAGCAGAGCTGTAAGGCGGTTTTTGAGAGTCACGTAGAGAGGTGTAGGAAGCCTAGGCAATGAGTCTGGGAGCAAATGTTGCAGAAAGGCTCTACCACCCATGGCGTGATGCATGACCCTTGATCCATCGCTCTCCTGTGGGAGCCCGCAGGCCCAGGGACGATCATTCTCAAGGACAAGAATGGCACGGGTGACGGAAGTAGTGAAACCAGAAACTCCGCTCCTGACCACAACTCTCTTTGGTTGATCCCGCAAAATGTCCAAGTTTGCACCCCACCGCAAGTCGTACAACAACCCTCGTGGAACGTCTACGACTGTTTGCCAGAAATGTCTCCAAACTGGTGAGATCTTTTGGATTCGGATGTGAAACGGAGAGACTCAACGTCGTCGTCGCAGGCCACTTCATTTACGAGTGTAAATCAGAACGCCCATATGTTTCGCGTCCCTCTCGGACGGAGATGCTCCAGAATCCACGGGTACTGGCCAAGCTCAAGGCCGATGGGAAGCCTTCAGTAGAAGTACCAGAGGAATTTCAAAAGAAGTGCATTTAGTTTTGGTCATTGAGAAACATCTCTCACTCGTCATTTTAGAAGTGGTACGGCAAACTTGATTCTGGAAGCCAAGGAAAAGGAAAGGAAGAAACAGAAAACAACTGGTTCAGACAGTCATCCAAAGAAGAAGAAGGCTCGGAGGTAGGCACTATCCTCTCTCAAATCCCTCGGTCTCTGACCAGCGTGTCTGTAGATCAAGCCGTTCGTCTGATTCCGAATCATCGAGTTCAGAGTCAGAGTCCGCTTCCTCTGCGTCAGATTCGAGTGGGTCAGATTCCGACTCAGACTCAAGCTCTGGTTCAGAGTCTTCTCGTTCGCGAGAACGTAGCGGAAGGCGGCGCATTCCTCGTAGAAATGACAGTCGGAGTCGTTCCACTTCCCGATCCCGCGCCTCAGATAGTTCTAGTGGACGAAATTGATTCAATGTATTATCAGTCACATGATGTATGTACAGTATCAGGACGTGTAGATTCAGCTGCAACCACTGAGAGCGGAAACGCGCGTGTTCATAAGGAGTGCCACAATCAGCCTGACAATACATGGCTTTTTAGTTGAGTTTGGATCCAGTCAGTGTGTCACTCACCCATACAGACCGAGCACCTCCGCAAAGATCAAAATGAGGACCATGGATACGAATATTCGTTGTTCATGGACGTATGCACGAACGCACTATTCAGAAGTCAGTAACGTGGGGGAGAACGAGTCATTACGACGCACTGAATCGCCAACAAGACCGATTGCATAACCCGCAGCAACACCAGTAAAACCGCAAGACATGCCCGCCCCAAGGTGAATGAATCCAGCAGCGAGAGGATAGTCTTTTGCAGGGTGTACTACAAACAACCTAGAGTCAGCATGACATTCACAATGCAAGACTTGACAAGGGACGAACACGAGCCCGCGATGAGCACCGACACCACCAATCCATAGACTGCAATGATACCAGACATGACGACGGGTACCAGAGACTAGCATAACGTGTTATATAGTCAGGGGAGTCCGCAGGCATGCTTGTTCGGAAGGGCTTGCCTTCATGATCAACTCTGGCTTGAATGTACCCAGACCAGCGATACCGATGCCGGATTTAGCGGTCCCAAAGGCGGCACCGATAGCTACATGGGTGAATCAGCGTAGTCTGAGGAGGTGTATGGCTTGAACCTACTGCTGAATATCATCTGCAACGTTCAATACAAGGCGATCAGTGAAACAACACGAGTACTGCTTTTTTGCGACAACTAACCGCGGAAGCTACTCCAGCGAACCCAAAGAAAGGAGCGTATGGTGGACATAGTTCAGATGACATTGCTGTTGGTGAATATACGTCGAAAGGTTTTATCCGAGTCCAAGCGAGTTCAATGTACTGAGCTTCAAGTTGGCAACACAGCACGATCACGTGCGTACATCGACGCATACACATGTCGTAGTAGACTCGTACATAATAAATACGTGTAATTTCAAACGACGGGCAGGCTCGTACAACAACAAACAAAGAGGAAGATCTGGTCAAGGAGAAAGAGGAATGTGGGTGAGAAGTCACTTAGTCTGCATGTTAATGGCTACGCATGGCAAGGGATCGAATCAAAGAGCGTATCTGAACAGGGGACTGTCATCTCCGTCATCTCTGAACTCATCCATTTGATCCTCAGTGATTCCATTTTCATTACAGAACCTCTCCTTCTCTGTGTTGATTCTGTTGAAGTCCCACATTGAAACGAAAGTCAGCAGTATCCTAGCGTTCCCGTCAACAAAACACGACGATCAGGAATAATCAAGAGCAGACGTACGATGAAACCAACAAACCCATACATACTCCAAGGCCGACATGGAACCGTGGGGGATCGAAAAAAATAAAAGACGCACATATCCTTCAGGGTTTCACCTGAGCAGCATAAAGCATACATGAGAAAAGCATTACGCACCCTCCTAGATTTCCAAGCCCGTTGACGATTGCAATAGCAACACCAAGTTTGATGTCCCCTCCAGCGTTTGAGCTAACCCACGCGAGGACAACAGGTACACATGGAACGATACCCATTGCGGCGAGCACAACGCCAAAAAGCGCAACACCAGGCTGGACCTGCGTGTATAGGACGATAATTCCTATTAAGCCGACGAATGCTCCGGCAGCCACATACGGACCACGAGACCGATGCTTGTCGGAATAAATCCCGACAATAACGGTGGACACACAAGCTGCAGCGAAAGGAGGGACAGTGAGGAGCTCAGCATTTGCAGCAGTGAACCCAAGCTCGATGATGATGGTTGGCGTGAAAAGTGCAAGGGCATAAGCGGGGACAACAAAGCTAGTCCGTGCAAATGTAAGAAAGACCGCTAGGGTGTAAGAAGTGCACATACCCAATGTATATAACAAATTGAAGGTAAATCTTATAATCCTTGAGAGCCTGCAAAACGAACTGGAAGCTGTAATGTGTAGCAAGACCCTGGGAATCAGCCTTCCTCAATTCAACAATGTAGTATTTTTCGGCTTCTGTCAAGAAAGTCGCTGTCTCTGGATACTAGACGGAAGTGAGTATTGGTGAAAGACACGGATGTATGGATGCACAGACATCAGACATAGCGAAGGGAGCTGCAAGTGCTACGAGCACCGTAACTGCGGAAATGCAAGTCAAATTTGCTATCTAGTAGTAACTGGAGACTTACTAGCACCTTCCAGACAGAACTGGTAACCTTTGGATGAATGCACTGCACCGGGGACTTCTTAGTAATGACTTACAATCCACTGCCAGCCATGGAGGCCACCGATCCTATCAAGAGAGAGTAAACTTGTGCGATAAAATGTGATTTTCTCAGGGTGTTGCCTACCCTTCCATTTTTATAATGGCATAACTATTGGTGCGTGAGTGGTATGCAGAAGCAAGTCAAGAAAG
>JBBPTD010000472.1:0-25430 GCA_038093895.1 Boletus aff. mottiae
AAAGTTTGGGACAATACCGTGGCTTCGTTGCGTCAAGTACCACTTATGACTAACGATGTTCGCAAACGGCACATGATCGCGCTGCAGTATGCGCAGTTCCTTTTGCACGTCGACCAGCACCTCCCCGTCGGCATCGACGAACAGGTACTCCGCTGGTTCCTTGGCACTGGCAAAGGCGAAATATTGGCTCTCACTATCGAGGCGTGGGATGTATGTGCCGTCGTGCTACTTTTTTTGTGCGCGCACTGTGCGCTCCCGTCCACGACCATTCTCCGGGGTCTTGTCTACCCCCCCTGGACACAACTCGCTAATGTCACGTCTGGACAAACGCAATCACTGGTAACTTATATCCAGTCTGCGAACACCTTGTTTGAATCTGAGAGCAGAGCCTCGGATATCGTCTACGCTTGCGAATACCCTCTTAGACATACACCGATTCTACACCCGCCGACAAGACGCGTTCGGCGAACTGCACTTTGGCTTCCTTGCTGCCGAGATGCCTACCCTTGTGTCTATTGAACACAACCCGTTCGTTCCGCACCACCTCCGCAGCATGGCCAAAGAACTCCGGGTACGCACTTGGGAAAGTCGACAGTTTCGATTCGCTGCATACCGTGACTTGGACGTGGTGCGGAGGGTCTTTGAGCAGCCCATCCAGTCTGGATCGATTGACGAGACGCTGTTTGAGCCACTCAAGCGAGGGTAAGCGTTTGACGTCTTCGGTCTGCGCCTGCGGGTTACTGAATTATGCTTGCGTAGGCACCGATGTGAACGCATTTTTGAATAGTAGTATCTCCTCCGTGCTCAGTCCGTGGCGTCTTGCTGCCACAGCCGCCCAACTGCAATTCGGACTTCGACAGTTAGGTCGAGCCATGGCGAATGATTCGACGAAACAAGCTGCCAGCGCATCCTTGGACAAGATGGCTTCTGTTCTCTTTCACCACTCGATCGCATATGAGGAAGCATGCTTCATCGCCGAGATGGTTGAGGAGATTGATAACGCTGTTCCTGAAAAGTTTTTTTTAAATTTAAATCTGCTACACTTGATGAATCACTCATTTGTCACTCGTTGGTACAGTCGTGATGCAGTTGGATGCCAACTGTCGAGAACGACTATGCAAGGGTATATGCGAAATCCTGTCTGCCATCGAATCGACGTTTGTTGCGACGAGTGCTGAAGCATCGAAATCACTCACGTAGAACGTCCTTCTTCTCGCGCGCTTGCTGCAATTCAAACTAGGATTTGGGGGTCCCTGGACGACTGTTGTCGGCGATCAATACGAGATGCTATCCTCCGTGCTTTTCCGCTTGGCACTGGTATGTATTCATATATCTCATGGACAACAATGAAGATGCTAAATACATGGGCAGCTGCACGCGTCCAGGTCATTTGATCTAGATTTCGTTGCGTACCCGTTGCTGATCGATACCTTGTACTTTGTGATTGATGGTATATCCCGCCAATTTCTTTTTTTGAATGACTCTGACCGTATCCTGGTAGAGTTCCATTCGCAATCCAAGTTGAACGCATCTGACCTCTTTAAATGCTATCCCAGATTTCCGAACACAAGCTTCCGACGAATCTTCCCTCTAGGTACTATCGACAATTATGTACTCTACTCCCACACCTGCCTCCCAACGATGTCGTCACGAATCTCGTGCACGCCCATCGTGATGCGTCCGGTCAATTGGTGTACGGCGCACCCGTCCAAAACCGACCCTGGGAATGGGTCGAGAATCTGGGCGAGCCAGCGGTGGAAGAAGACGCGAAGAAGGATCGTTCAAGAATACATCATCACTTCCTCTTGAGCTCTTTGCAGCGCACCGAACGGGGGAACATATTCCCCGCCCCAATTTTATCCACGACGCCACCAAGCACGTAAACAATATGCGCCTCGAAGGTGACATACGGTCGTTTGAGGACGGGTTATCAGCAGAGAGCATCTACAGACATGATTGGCGCGAGACTAGACTGGAGGGGTACCGAGATGGACAGGTAGATGGGAGCGCATCCTCATCGAGCAAAACCGAGGCGTTGGACGAAGTGGGTGTGTTGGCCAACGCAGAACCGCCCCGGCTCAGCGGGAGCGGGTTCGGGATCGAGAAGAGCGTCGCCCGCGTCGTCGGTCAAGTCGAGGGGGTTCGTTCATGGGACTGCGTCTTCTGTTCGGCAGAGTCCGGGGTCGACGACAGTGAGCGACGCGATGGAAGACGGGGGTGCGGTGAGATCTGGGACTGTGCATAAGAGGAAACCAAATTAAATTCGGACGACGAGGTCGAGATCGTCGAGGGGCCGTTGCGTGTCAAGGCGGATGCCAAGAAGTCAAAAAAAGTCAAAACACGAGGGAAGAAGCGGTAGTTGGAAGCGTCCATGTGTTCTATAGCTTCAATGGCCTACTGTCAACCTATATCGTGTTTGCTCGGAGTTGTCAGTACCGTAGTATCTTAGTACCCGAGTATCCAGAGGTTGTGTATAGATCCAACGTTACGGATGGTCGGCGAAAGCGTATAGCTCACGGGGCACAGTATTGGCCCTTACAGAAATGCACGACGTGTACATGAAACTTCCCCACGGGTGCGAGGCGTGGTCACGTGGGTGACTGCACGTCACCGCGGTGGTCGAGTCCGTGACTAAGCGGACTGTTTGATGATGTGTAATCTTAAGTCTTGCGCCATCGTTGGCAATTGCCCCTCGCAAGTTGCACGGCTTGCGGCTTGGGCGCTCGATAATCAAACAGGTTGGTGCCCTCCCTCCGTGTACGCGAACGTTAAGTTAACAGTTTACAACGAAGCTAAATTCGGTAGATAGGAGTCCCGAGCTATTCTCCTTTTTGGAGCAGTGCGTATTTCCGACGAACCCCCTCGCACTTGCGAATTGGGCGCTCGATAATCAAACAAGTTGGTGCTCTCCCTCCGTATATGCGAATGTTAAGTTAACAGTTTACAACGAAGCGAAATTCGGTAGATAGGAGACCCGAGCTATTCTCCTTTTTGGAGCAGTGCGTATTTCCGTTTTGTGGAGAGCCTTTGACCGTCATCTCGTTGACAGTGGATTTACCTATTCATGTTCGTGAAGCATGCGAAACGGATTCCCAGATAAGCGATGAACGAGTGGGTTACAGTGTGTTGCGTCGCCACTTCTGTTTCGAAGGATTGTCGCCTGTCGAAATCGACCCGCGGTCAATTTTTCCTCTTGGGCCCCTGTTACCTGTATTCGCTCGGCAAATTAGTGAGTTGGTTGAACAATTCCAGTTTTTTACATGTCGACAGCTCTGCATACTGGCCGGCGCGCATGGCCTTCCGTTTCAGCCTCGGTTCACTCGTGGTCGTTTGGTCAACCTCCTGCGTCTTCATCGTGACTGTTCTTGCGCTCGTACCTTTTTACTTTTTCGTCATACCCCTCCTCCCCGTCAAGATGTGCATGTGCTTCATTTAGCGCCTCCTCAACCAGCAGATTCTCTTGAAAAGGGATGCTCGTCAGCGGCGGGAGGCGACCCAACATCGAGCACGTGAACGAGAAACTCAGGAGGAAGGAGACCGTCGTCGCGCTGGTGACTCGCTACGTCACCGGGAGCAACGAGCAATGGGCGACAGCCGTCAAGAACCGTTAAACAGACCTGTCGCTGAGCAAGCCGCGCAGCCCCACTTTCCAGACATTAAGAGCTTGGAAGAAAAAAGAACCATTATAGGCGAATGGCAGGATCGTATGGCGCCGACGGCTTTTGTGGAAACCGCATGTGCAGTTTGTGGTTGGTCCTTTCCTCGCTGCGAACTGCAAGAGGTTCCGCCATCTGCTGCACATCTGCAACTATTGCGCAACGGCACCCTGCCATCCCATGTACTTCCCGACTCTTACGATTTCTGCTTATATGGCTCTGCGATTCTCTGTCCTGAGGGGATGGTCTCTCACAACTCACTCGCATCATTGCAAATGTGTACACGACTAGAAGATGAGCAGCATTTGATCAATGTTCCGCGCGCGAATCACATCGTTATGACTTACTATGTCGCTGCCGGAAAAAAAAGCGGACTGCAACCCACTGTCATCACAGTCACAGACAACGAAAACTTTCAAATTCCCAGACGGCGGTTGCTAATGAATAACGCGGCAGCTGTGCGCTCTTGCGTCATCGAACTCGCTATCAATCGAGGCCGCAAACTTTTCCTATGTGTATTTGATGAACTGCGCCACCGCAACGATTGTCCATATCTGGTCTTTGGGCTATGTCATGGTTACAGTGTTCGACATTTATCTGAAGACGACATAATGGACGTTGTGGAGGTGCTACGACGGTATGAAATCTGTATTCGTTTTCACTTCAGCCCCAACCGCTTAATCTTCACCAGGGTGCACGAAGAGATCCCCCGGCGGATTGGTTGACGGTGCAGCTTCTCACCAGCTGAATGGCTCTAAATTTTGTACTTGTAATGGTCGTTTTATAATCAACCTGATACTGCTCTGATGGGGCCAGGGGTGCCCGGAGGGCCGTGGAATTTTTTAATGAGCAAGGTATATAATGGCTTACCAAGACCACCATAAGCATAATGTGGGCATGGACTAGATATAGGAAATTGCGATACAAGATAGCTGCGTAGATGCGATTGAGTCTGCTGTCACAAGCAAAGGATGGTGGATACGGAAAACTTGTCTACAATGCGTAAATGCTTGGGAATGAAATGGGAGACGAGGCATCGTACCGAAACCAAACGGTCACCCGTTTGGAGGGACTAGCAGGGCAGCGAGGGCACAGGAAAAGGTGTTGATGTCACCTGTAAGAGGTCGGAAGGGGATGGGATTGGGGAGTGAGTCGGAGGACGAGGAGGTGAACTTGTGAGCGTACTGAAAATGATGGCGCTTGGTTTCTCGCCGTTGCTGGCAGCCATGATGGAATTGAGCGGGGACAGACCAATCCGTTATTGACGATCGTGAAGATGATCAGGGTCCTATACTGACCGTCACATTCAGATCGTCGAAGGTAGACATTTACCATGGGTTAGCTCACTTGTGGACGATATGGGCAGCTTAGCCGATATCAGTCCGAAGAAAACAAGGGTTGAACCAGTTCTTGTCACTCACCCGGTCCATCGGTGTAGCAGATCTCCACAGGGACCGCACTCGGGAGACTGTCAGAATATAGTCAGGATCAGAATGACACGCATATAGGGAGGGAAACGGACGTGTACGGGCACCACATGGTCTGATCACGGCGTGCGCAATGATGCCGAGTGCCTCGGCGCGTTCTTGAGTGCCGGCAAGACAGTACGCACGAATAGTGGCTCGGCTTCAGCTACAGATGGGCTATCAGAGGCAACGACGTCAACGAAACGGCGAAGCGTAAACGCGGCATTGTTGCGCACGGCGAGTCCTCTGGGTCTTGCACGAAATGCAACGCGCTGTATAAGACTAGGAGGCTAATCGCGAGGAGAGAGGGTGAGGTAGCGCTCCTCGTTGAGTGTTGTAAACACCGCAAGTCAACGGTCGAAATCTGGTTCGTTGATGCGTTTCGTGGAACACGCGTTGAGCGACTCCAAGAGCCACGCAAGACCCTGAAGATTCGGGTGGGGAATCGCCAGTTGGTTGAATGTCGACGTGAGCACGAGACACGCGCCATTGGAAGGGAATGTGAGGAACAAGTGCGACAACAGCTTGTAGACTCGGGAAAAGGTCGGTGATGCCGGATCCGACAACTCGGAGTCTCGGAGATGAGCGCAACCAGATTATTAAGGATCATCAATAGGATCTGTCTTTTTCGGTTACCACTTTGCCTGGTTTGCATAGCAAGGGAGCTACATAGTAACCCGACGAGGATGGACGCCTGTGCAGGGTCGGCAATGTGATGAGCCACTTGAGATAATACGCTGATTTGGCGCTGTGCAAGGGGACTGGAGAAGCGTTGATTACCCTTGGTCCGCTCAACGAGCGCGTCAGATTCGTGAGTAGAAGCGACAGATGCGGTTTCACGACGTCCTGTGCGATAACGTCGTCCTCGGATGCTAAGGCGAGCAAGCAATCCACGATGTCAAGATGTGCGTCAACACGGCCGGCTTGATGTTGGCGGCGACCAAGCAATCCAACACCTTGGGCCCGGGCAAGACACGATCGTCGTAATTCACCAGATAATGAACATACTCGAACCGGGACGCCCATACGTCGAGCAAAGCGGACGGCACTTGCGTGTTCCCTTGGTCAAGAAGTGCAAGCCTTGGCGAAATGAGGGTATCAAAGGATGGCCGCAAGTAAGGCGAGTAGTCGAACGAGACAGGGTTGCGGAAAAAGTCGGCCAGTCGGAGGAGCCCAAGTTGCGTATGGTCCTGTGGTCAAACCCTCATCGACATTTTCATCCGGGTCGACATCCGGGTCCTCTCGGACCTCCTCGCCTTCTCCTCGGACCTC
Source organism: Boletus aff. mottiae (assembly GCA_038093895.1). Lineage (NCBI taxonomy): Eukaryota > Fungi > Basidiomycota > Agaricomycetes > Boletales > Boletaceae > Boletus > Boletus aff. mottiae. The sequence continues at coordinate 6,395 of JBBPTD010000472.1, forward strand.
AGTCACTGCCGCTTGACACTGGCATCTCATTTTGCTTCGAGCCTCCTAATCGGGTTTGCGCGGAAGCAGTGAGGTTCAAAGAAGAGCAGGCTAGTGTAGTACGACCCTCAGTCTGAGGTACCGCAGCACCTGGCCCAACAGATTCAAAAACCCAACCTGCTGCTTTGAAGATACGCTGGAGGGCGCCCCGGTCAACACGAATGCCTCCTCTTGCCAAGCCAGACTGCTCCACCCCATTGGCTTCAGCATCAGGTCGACGAGGAACCCGAGCTCGTCCTCGGTGCATACGACCAGTGCACTGAGCGCCACAGCTTTCTATCCCCTCCTTTGGTGCGTCCCTTTTTCTCGAGCATGACTCCAAAGAGGAGACGAATCGTCGTGTCCATGAACATCGGTCAGACTTTGGCGTCTAGCGAAGAAAAGTCGAGATGCGCGAGTTCGTCCCCCCGTAACGTATCGTCTAGGAAATGGCGAAGCGTCCCTTCGTGCCTCACGAGGTTAGAGGGGCTGGTGCTGGGACGATAATCCAAGGAAGGTAATAATGACATGCAAAACCTCCTTGACCATGCTGGAACAACTGAGGACTCTCGTAGGTTGAATGGATTACTACCCCACGGAAAAATTGGAGGAGCTTAAACCAGACAAGAATGCTCACGATGGTTGTTTGGATCGAGGATGATGAGGGATGTTTGGAGGATGAAGAGATCTTGGTCATAGCATAGCTTGCGAAGTATGAGATCGCGGTAATGCAACAGTTGACCACGTATTGTAAAGCCATTGCGGACTCACAGTCCAGAGCGGATCTGGGCGACCATCGCGAGCACTACAAGGTTAAATTAATGCCCGCCAGGATGAGGACATCACAACGCTTACCTCGCAAGGGGAAATCGATTAATGTGAGAATAGCCTCCTCAGTCACGATCCACATGAACAAATCTCATATCCTGGTGACGCCAACTCGACTCAGCGACTCTTCAGAAAGAATTTCGACATCTTTCAACAGTTCCGCCAACAACCAGTGCAAGGAGTGATGGAAGCTGACCCAGCCCTCCAAGACGTCACACTCCACGATCGCGTATTCGACGTCTCCAAAGAGAACCGTCACGGTATGCCGGCTTTGAAAACTTGTTCTTGTCGAGCTTGTCGTTTTCCAACGTGCATACTGAGAGAATATCCGTTACAACTATTGAGATGGCATTCATGAACTGTGATGGCGTCGCCCAACTGAAGGCTTCTCCGTAAACCTTGATGACGCGCGACAGAGAGAGCATGACGTTAAAGACGCTTATCCAGGCGTCCGTCTCGTACTCGATGTGATTGGTAGCCGCACGTTTGTTCGGATGAACGCACATGAAGCACCTTTGCAAACTTGCGAATGAAGGAAGGATTCTTGGCGATGAGTTGTTGGATGGGTTCATTGTGGCAAAGGTACCGAAGACCGGCATGAAACGCTTGGATTTGAAAGGGAAACTATCCACATCCAGTTTTGCGACCTCGGAAGCGTTCGGTGGAGCAGCGAGGATACGTTTGTTGACGATTTGGTTCATAAAGAAGTTGATGATGATGTCAAGCAAACGTGTAACAAGGTCGTGGCACTGCTCGATATGATATGACTTGCTATGGATGGAACGGTAAAGAGCTGGAGGGCGAAGTATTTGATCGACGTTTCCGCCTCCCTGTCGACAAGGAGATAGGCATCCACGATGCGCGGGTGCACGGCGGCGAAATGACTCCCTAAGGGTGATTTTAGTTGTTAGGAATATTTCGTCGTGGAATACCAAACCTATAGCAACTTTGTGAGGGTGGGATAGTGTGAGGATAGATGCGTACACCTCCTTCAAGCTGATAAGTGGTTTCTTCCAGAGTCGAGTATGGTATAAAAACATCCGGTGGGGATGTCGTTGGAGAGGTCTGGAATGTGCGATGCAGAACCATAAGTGTTGCTTTCATGGCACCTAGGCGAGGACCTTGTGGATGATGAGCGTGTCTGTTCCGAGCGTACCGCGGGTGAGATTAAGGGGTCGTTCAATGATAACCATGACAACCTACTCTCTGAAGGTGTCGTATGCGTGCTGAATGGTGACGCCAATCTCGATCTTAGAGATGACTTGTGCTATCTCTAGGAGATGAGGGACATGTCGATTATCTCGTGACCGTGTTCGTCGATGGTATACGCCATTGCAGCGGCTTCTTTACGGTCACGATTTGTCGTATCGCAGATGAGCTGAATGACCTCGTCGAACGAGTGTTTGTCGTCGTTCCAAATGATGACGGAGTACTGGTCCTTCTGCATGGGGTCCGCAGTGGGTTGAAGGCGGAGGTCGGCTTCATTCGAGGGCACGTTCGGTTCATCTGGAGAACAGTCGAGGGTGTCAGGAAGAAAATTGAGCGCATAACCAATGGTACGATTCATGTTTTCCCTGAGTTCCGGGGGAAAGGCAGCACGGAATGGATAATTAGGAACGGGAGGGATGTCTACGTCAGAGATGTTTTTCGGAAGGACTCTTGGGGTTGTGTCAGGGGCGGGTATGGACGAATCGAAAGCGTTATTGGTATCATGGAGGAGAGGGTGGAAAGGATATTGCATGTCATGACACCAGGCTTCGGCATCACCACAATCGCAGCAACCACCTGACTGTTGTGCAATGAAGAAACTGACGTTGCGGTGCCCTATGAGAGCTGGAACGGAAGCAGCGACTGCAAAGAACACAACTTTCATCGAAAGCACAATCTCTGAAAGGAATGAATGAGGGAGGAGGGGAGAAAAAGTGAAAGCAGTGCTCACTTGCGTCGGAAACAACTTTCTCCCTTTGTAAATAGATGACCGCAAGGACGACCTGGCACGACGGGATCTTCGGACCCCGCCCCCCGCAAAGCCAAGTTCTGCTTGAACCTGGGAGAGAGTGGCGTGCATGGGGAGACTGGAGTGGGAGAGTGGGAGGAAGAGATGGACATACGGACCCCAGAAAGCGTCGTAGAGCTCTGATAGGATCTCTGCGCGAGTTGCAGGCGTGAATATAGATTTACGAGAGCCAGGCGTTGTTTCGAGGATGAAGCGGAGACGAGATAGAGGATTCAGGATCGGATGGACGGTCGTGTGGATTCATTGTTGGGGGAATTTGGAATCAAGGAAACCCATGATTCGCAAGATACTCGACGGCAGCGACTAGCGTACGGCCGAAAAGTCAGCGGCCCTGCGGGTTACTTATCGGAAAGCCGGTCAAACTCGCAAAAGCAAAAGCAAATAAACGTAAACGTAAAAGATAGATCACTGGTCCCTACGCCCACCACTATTCGTAGCGGGAATATAGGCCGGTACCGACCCATCCCCAGTGCCCTCTCATCAAGTACGCTCTCAGCAACCATGGCATCACCAACTTCATTACGCAGACTCTTTGCTATCACCCCGTCTTCCCTCCCTACGCTTGGCTCGCATCGCATCAAGGAATTGAGATTGAGTCAACTTCCAAACCGGTACAGCGCCTACACCATGGTTCTCCGAGCAGAAGCAAACGCCATCAAGCAGAATAACATCATGTCTGCCCGAATCGTCGGGTATTTTCTCCTCGAGTTCCATGAACAGTCTCGGAACATAAGCGATGCTGCATGTGCCTGCCTCACTCGTTGGATCATATCGCTGCCTCGGATTCGGGGCGACACTGACAATGATGTCATCTACCGTATCGGCACAGATCTTTGCGATAAATTCATTCGACTGTGTGAGATACAATACATCTGCTTTGTTTTGATTGTGATAAATTCACACTTATTTTGAAAGTTCGAACATCTAATGCGCGATACCTACCGCCTTCCTCCCACCCTTCACGGGGTTCCTTCGAGACGTTGGAGGCTATGATTAAAGACACATTGGAGCCCACTGGCAAAGGTCATCGGACTCCCAGACAACAGGTATGTGTATCTTGCGCAAATTTTAAGGTCGCATTGTTCCTGATTGAATTCAATCAGGCCCTCGCACGAGACGGTTACCGGTGCATGGTTACAGGTATGCTTAACGAGAGTTCGATCCTGCATTGTCAGGACCTGGTGAACGAGGTGGCGCACGGATACACCACCGCGACTACGATTGAGACAGCTCACATACTGAACGAGTCGACTATGCAAAGTATTGACCCTGATGGGAACAGCCAGCGTAGTGTTGTGCCAAACAAGGTGAAGCGCTTTCACTACGTGCCAAGTCTCGCCGAGCCTTTCATTTCACTAACGAGTTATCCAGACCGACTATGCTGCTACTGCCATGGCAATGCTACATTCCTTTGGATTCTCAAAACTCGCAGAGGACTTCTGTAAATCAGGTGGTGTCCACGAAGTGTGGAATTTACTCTCGTTGGAACCTAATCTCCACAAAAAATTCGACAACTTGATGATGTGGTTTGAGGGTACCGAAAAGGTACAGTACACAGAGATTCAAGTCAGTTACCCCAGCTGAGTCTGTATACAGCCCGGTCGTTACAAAGTCTGCGTGCATCGTTATTGGGATGAGCGATATATCTACGACAACTTCAAGCGTCCAGAACCTCACATTGACGGTGCACCTATGGTTGTCGACTTTACTCCACAATACAAGGATGCACCACCACCACCTGATTCCCGCTTACTTGCTCTTCACGCAATGTGTGCCCGAGTTGCTCATATGTCTGGTGCTGCTGAATATTTTGACCAGGTGGAACGAGATTTGGAAGAGTTGAAGGCCCTGGCTTTTGACAGATCATCTTCTGCCATACTCAGTCATCTCTTGTCTCCACTCGCAGCTGTAGAGGTTATGGGCTAAGTAGATCCTGAGTGCCAGGAAGTAGTGCATGTACCTTTGTTCTTGGACTTGTTACTGTAGTATAATATGGGTCTGTCGTCTTGATGAAGGGCAATTTATGTAATGAGTGATGACAAGATTTCTTGAATGATCCATGGCCATTGATCTTCGTGGTTTGCAAAGACCTTGAAGGAATAGATTACCTGGCTGTGCACCAGGCACAAGGACACTCTCATTCAGTCAGTTACCTGTTCTACGGTCCTGATGGTAACTGACCCTACTACACCCATAGCCAAATACTTCCTTGCAGATTTCACTCATTGATAAAACCACATGGTCAGCCATCCCTCTTCAAGGGCTTGTCTCTGCCTTCCACATGCATTTCCATGGTCTCTTGTACTCACTCCATGTTAACACTGCAAAAAGACCATCTCTCACAACAGGCACACCTCAGGCAGCACTTTTTGCACAGCCACAACACCTTTAGGGGGGGTTCCAAAAAGGGGTTACATCTGTGGATGGTTTCCACCTATGTCCCAAAGTGGAAATTTAATTATTTTCTTGTGCACTAATGAAGCACCATTCCCCACCACCCAGTGCTTTCATGCAGTTGCTGAGCCTTGTGTGCAGTCTGTCAATGCACCAGAGAGTAGTGTTGCTGTGACTTGGCTATCACCTAGCTGACTTCGGCTCTGCCTGGCTCGTGCCATAACTCCACTTTAATAGCTGAGCTGAGTGACATTCCTAGCTTGGCATGGCTTAAGTAGCCAGCTGTAGTTGACTCTTGACCATGCCCAGCTCAGCCAAACTCAAGTTGGGTCCTTGGGCTCATGCTGCTCGCCCTGAATACAAATGGTACTGATTGAGCTTCATATGACAAAATGTACATATAAAACATGTTATATATACTACTCAGTGGCCATGAACATCCTAAAAGTCCAAACATAAAAAGAGTACAGCTAAATGAATGTTGTTAGTGTAGCTACAATAGCATGACTGCAAAATCTCACCATCACACTGCAGAGTTTTGCTGCCTTTGCAGGTTTTCTTTGTGATTTGTGGGGCAGCCAAATGTCTGAAGCTTGAATGAGAGGGATGCGAGGATACACATGCAGAGTGAGAGGTGGGTTCTGACAAGGACCATGGGGTGCAACCGTCTTGAGGGTGGAAGGATCTTGATGGTGAACCTGAAGGTCTTGCTCAATAGTGAGTTGAGTTTGAAGAGATTGGATTTCATCAAGTGGCTTGGGAATGCTAGCTCAAAGGAGAGCACGCATGTAGTTGTAGTTGGGTGATTCTGCAAAAGAGAGCATGCAAGTGTACAGTAGCATCTTTGATAATTCTGGAAAGTGGTATCTATGGCACAGCTGCTCAACAGATGTCATCTGCTTCTGCTTGAGTATGGTCGACAAGTCAGGTTTCTTATGGTGTGTGACCTGAAGCCATGGGAGAGATCTGGAGAGAAGATATATGAGAACATATACTAGTGACTTGAGATCATCACGGTGACTTGATTTGCCTCTCAGGTGGTTGTTGATGGAGGTGAATGCTGGTGTTCCATCCAGGCCCCACTTCCGATGAAAAGGCATGTGGATGCCCATTGTGAGGTGATGATAGGGCTTGGAAAGACCAAAGTTGACAAGGAAAATAGTCCGAGAGTGGTCAACACTTGTGAGGATGTTCTGTGGTTTAATGTCACCATGGATGTAACCCTGTGAATAAATGTATTCAAGGTGCAATAGCTGAAGATGATATTGGAGTAAGTGCACCTTGCAATCGTGTTTGCACAACACTTACTAGCTGGTCACCAACGTATTGAATAGTGATGGCACTGAACTTTGTCCATATTTTGATGAGGTCATATAGAGTTGGGCCCAAAAGATCAAGAGCAAGAACATCATAGTTTGACTCTTGGCCAATCCAGTGAATGTGCAGAATGCCAATGGGTGCATGTTTACCAAGTCGAGTGAGAACACATGCCTCTCACTCCATGGATGAAGACCTTCTGTTGGTGAGTGGTTCCAACTTGACTGCATAGTTATGATGGTTGATGATATTTGTTGCTTTGTAAACAGTTGCTTCTGTTAGCAAATTTTTGAGGAACAGTAAAGCACAATACCAAACAACCCAGACTCAAGATGCTCGATAAGTCTATACCTGCCATCAATTTGGTGAGGGATATCTTTCTGAGATTTGGGTTCTGTCCAACAGTCCTGACCTATGCTTTTCAAGGAGGGGAAAGTCTGTGATGGGGATGGCAGTATTAAAGGTTTGGGAGAAGAAGGACCGTGCATATGTGAGTTCAAATTCTGGTGATCCTTATCAGTCCCAGCATTATGTGTCACAGATTTCACTGTTTCAGATTTTGGACAGCCACTGTTCCCATCACATGCCTTCTATTCGGCAGGGACTGTTGCACAGCGTTTACCAAGCTTCATCTTACCTTCAATTGACCCACCAAGGTCCATAGTGCAAGGCTCTATCCCACTGACACAGTCTGGACTCTGGAGACTGTTACATGTCTTGTGTGAGTATATACGCTATCGAAGTAGTTTGCCATCCATACCAATGTGCTTGTTACAACTTGCCACAGCAACCCCTGGTTGCACCATTCTTTTCTTCCCTAGACATCCTCCACTTCCTGGCCCCCACTCCCTAGATGTCCTCCATCCCTCGTCCTCTGTTCTCCTAGACCTCCATTGACTGCCTCACCTCTGGAAACCCTGCCCTTCAAACTCTCGTCCCTCGCCCCTTAGCTCCTTAGACTCTTGGGCTTCCCAAGCACATGTGTAGTCCTTTTCTTCTTCTTCATGTGCCTTGTTTTCTCTTTGATCCCTGCATTCTTGGACTTCTTTGCCTTGTGTACTCATGTCTCGGACCTTGTACCATTACCTCGGTTTCCTGTCTTCTCTTCTCTTTGATCCCTGCGTCTTCATCTTCTTTGCCTCGTGTTCTCTTATCTCGGACCCTGTACCATTATCTTGGTTCCTTGTCTTCTTCGCCTCGTGTTCCTTCTTCTTCGGACACTGTACCACTATCTTGGTTCCCAGATCCCCTCAGACTTCTTCATATCTCACTGTCTCTGTATTACTTACCTTTCTTGTCTTGGTCCATGCACAGCCATGATCCCTATATAAGGACCTTGCATATGTACTTTGTACCCTAGTCTAGTCTTACCTTCCGGTAGACCACCCTACCTTGTACTCCTACTCTATTGTCTACCTAGTAGGCTGGCAACTATGAACTGTCCCCTTCTTTGACTGAATGCCTTCTTTGTCCATGAGGAATCATGCCCTCATCCTTCACTCGCCTTGAACGTTCGGTCAACCCTCGCCAGCTAAGGTTCTACTTCTTGGTTCCACTGGCCATCGCCGCTACAGTGGAACCAGTCGTAACAGTGCTCAAACATGTCACCCAGCAATATCACTACAGTCGGTCACTCAATTTTGAAGGGGACCAAGCTGCAGCTGCTGGCCACCTACAATTGATATGACAACTGGTCCCTGGGTGTAAGGCGTCCTCATGTTGGACAAGTGGGTGACTTGATTGATTCAATGTGCATTGCTTCTTATCTCATTTCTTATGATTATTCCTCAATTCAATAGAATCGTCTCACATGATTTCTGCATTACTGCGAGAATGGTAAGACAAGTCACAAATTTCAGTCACTGAGTGGATATGGTACTAATCCCAAAGATGTAACCACGTCACCCATATCACTCACCTCCCTGCCTGATATAAGTGAGAGGATGAAGCCATTCAAGGTCAGTCCTGTTCAGTGTTACCCTCAGACTAACTACCTTTGAAGATGGCCCCATGAGCTTTGAAGGCTCGATCTCTCAATGTTGCAAATGACCATCCAGTCACTCACCCTCCTGTACCTCAGCCTTCAGCATCAGAGCCCCCTCCTGCAAATGAAGATCAGGGCTGGGTGCATCCCTCTTGTCCCCACCATCCCCCTCATTGCTTTCATGATGATCCATCCTGCACCTCCTGCTGCACAAACTGTTGAAGCAGCTGAAGAAGTCTTCAATCTTGATGACATCAGCAGTGATGAGGAGTGCTCCATTCCTAGAGCCCGTGGAGGCAACTATGCTGACAATTTACAATTGACTGCGGCCTCTGATCCACTCATGATGACTCAGTCGTCTCAGAAGCAAACTTCAGCAGCATCATCTACCGACATTGCTTTTTCCTTTCTGAAGCACAAGAGTGAACCTACCTCCTGTGTCGTGTGCCAGTGAGTCACCACATGTAAACATTACATTACCATTCTGATATACATCCTTAGAAAGATGAAAGATGACAATCCAGCAGAGTTCCCTCCAGATAGGTCCTTCACATATGGCTCAAAGACATCCAACACATTCAAGCATGGCCATATCAAGAAGTTTCATATCAATATTTATCTCGAGGAAGCCAAGAAGAATGGCTGGACAGTCTGGTTGGAGGGTGTCAAGACAGCTTTTGAAGTGGGCTATGACTTCCAAACACTTCATCAGGTGCTGGCTGCTCCAAATGCATTTTTTTGATCACTCCCACCTTTGAATTGAGGGGCCCATCTGGATACTTCCACCTTGCCATCAGAATGTGTCCCTTTGGAGAGTGGGTTACCACTGTTCTCTGCTGCAGCACTACACCAGTATCTAATCCAATTCATTGTCACGAACAATCAGGTGTGTTACTGCAAGTACCACAACAGCCTATACCCTTTACTTATCTACTTATTACAGTCAATCAATGTGGTCGAATGCCCAGAATTCTGGCGCCTTCTCCTTCTTCTCCAACAGGACTCATGAGACTCTCAAATCCCTCACCAGACAAAGATGTGCGAGCTCGTTGTTGAGGCATGAACACACTATTTTCTTGCCTTGAAAGAGGATCTGGCTGTGCATTGACAGTTTGCCATGCTCCTCGTCGTCAATGTACTGACTCTGACTCCTTACCATAGAAAGCAGAAGGTAGAATATCATTCATGTGCAACATTTGGACAGATAAAAACTTTCATCCATTCCTCACACTGATGGCACACTGGATCACCAAGGATGATCAACTAGGTACTCTCAAGATGAAAGCTGGACTAATCACCTTTCACCATTTCCCTGGCCACCATATGGGTGCAAACATCACCAAGACACTTTTCTGCCTGCTAGATTGTGCAGATGTGATTGAGAAGGTACATATACATTGTTTAAATGTGTATTTACAACTCACCACCTTCCAAAAGATCGGCCACTTCACTCTTGACAATGCCAAAAACAATGATACAGGCATGTGAGAGTTGTCTCTTCTCCTCACTGGATGTAAGATCAACTTTGATCCTGTTGATCAACGTGTCATGTGCTTCCCACACATCCTGAACATCTGTTCTGGGCATATCTCTCAAGAATACATGGACACTGACTTTGCAGCCATCAGCGCGGCCTGGGTCGATGCACTTGATCCAAGTGTTGTCGTCAACAAAGATGCTTACCTTGAGGCTCTTCAGCAGGACCCAGTTGCACTTGGCCATGACATTGTTTGTGTTGTGCACACTTCAAGCCTTCATTGTGAAGCATTCGACAATATCCTCACCACTGGCAATCAAATGAAGTGGTTCACCAACGAGAAGGGTGCTCCAATACAACTTCCAGTGCTTGAATTTCTGAGGGATGTGAAGTCATGCTGGGACTCAATATACCTCATGATCAATCATCTCTGCATCCTGAAGCAGGTGAGTATACTAACATTATTACTAGGCATTGTGCTAATGTATTTCAAAGGTGCTCGACTATTTCTTCAAAGCTCCAGCACATCAAGACATCTCTGACTATGGTCTCAATGAAATGCACTGGAACATATTAGAAGATTTGGAAACAGTCCTTGAAGTGAGTATCCACTAACCACTACAGCGTTTTATGACCTTGTTCTCTATCTAGATTCCATATGGCGTGCAGCAGATCATGTCGGGCAAGAGTTTACCACTTTTGTCACATGCCATACCATCCTTTGATACCATTATCATTCAGTGGGAATACCTCAGACGATCCACACCTCATTGCACACCTTTCATCAACATCAGTCTTGCTGCCACAAGAGATTACTATCACCATTTGGGAAAGACAAATGCATATGCAATTACAATGTGTATGTGACTACATCCTTTACATTGGCTTTGTACTGACAGTCCCACAGTGGTTGACCCTTCAATTCACCTCAGTTGGATTGAAGCAAACTGGAAGCAAGATGAAGTTACCAGAGTAAAGAGGGTCCTCTTGAAAGTTGTACATTGACTCTCACAAATACCTCGCTGCTGTTGACACTGAATTCAGATGAATGAGTACCAAGCACTGAGCAACCAAGACCCAAGCAAATCACTCCCACCACAAAATCCCTTACCTGGCACTTGTGGTCCCAGAGGTGCAAAAGGCCTTGCAATATGATATGGCCTTTCAACATTACACCCGCCACAGTTACCAGCCACTACACAAACAGTTGAACAAGAGTTCATGTTGTACGTGACAGCATCTTGTTCCCCTGAGAGAATGGATTCTCTTTCATTCTGGGCAGTAGGCTCATTGATTGATGATTTATTGTATTCAATGTCACTAATTGTTTCTACTCATCTTCTAGGTTTCTTGCAGTACCTACCCAACCCTTTATCAAGTTGCTGTGGACCATCTCCCAATCCAAGTGTCAGCAGTACCATTCAAATGGGTATTTTCGTCCAGTAATGAAACCATGACGAAATGATGAAACTAAATCAGTCCCATACTGATGGAAGCTCTCCAGATGGTCAAGTTTTTTCTCAAAAAGGAGTGACTCAACTTCACTGGAGGATGAATGATGTCAACTGCACAAATGACTGTAGATGTTGATGATGACGATGTGCTTGTGACAATCATTAATAGTTGTGTCAACTGTGACACGCTGGGACTGTGCATCGATCATGTTATTGGTGTAATTGGTGATGAAGAGGCTGATGAGGATAATTAATGTAGTTCATTTGCTGTTTTTTGGCTCCTTTTGCAATTGTCTATCATGCTCCAAACTCCATCACAGATCAGCGATTAAGCATATACTAGTACAGACAAGTCGTAAGTATGTAAGGGCCTTGAAGACAGATATAAAAAGACAGTGGCCAGAGGATCCCTGAGCAGTCAAAAATCTCTTTGAGTTGCTGCCATAGAAGGGTGGTGGAGGCGACAGAAAATGGAGGCAGATAGCCACTGTAGGTATGTGACAGTATATGACATGGGGAATGCCAAGTCACATGATACAATCTACACCAGTATGCAAGGTTCCTCTGCCCTTGTCACCGTTAACCCTCACAAGTATGTCGAATGGGATACCAATATCCCCTCACCTCCTTGTCCCCCTTACAGCGAAGACTCCCTTGCCGTCTCAAAGACCACTTTCCCTCCATTGTTACAACTCTCATTGTCCTCACCATTGCTGACACCACCACATGAACAGGCAGTCCACCAGGATGAGCCTGTAGCAGTGGCTCCAGGCTGCCAATGACCTCACTAGCCTATCAACCGTCTCAGACGATGTCATTGTCACCTGTCTCCATGAACACTTGATGTCTGACACAGTCTATACCAACATTGGTTCCTCTGCCCTTGTTGCCATCAACCCTTCAAGTATGTCACTTCAAACACAGACTCTCTTGAGTCTCTTCTTCAAAAATATGCCGCACAGTATCAGGATACATTCAAGGACAAGACCCCCCTCCCTCCCCACATATTTCAGCTTGTGAACAATGCCTACTACCACATGAGGTGTACCAGTCTCTCATCATCAGGTACACTTTCATTTTTACTTTGAATGTAACTTATGAATGCTTATTTTGTCTATAGTGGTGAAACTGGCAGTGGAAAGTCAGATATTCAGTGCCTCGCTATCAAGGCGCTTTTGGAGCTGTATACAGAGCTCTAGTTCACAGACAAAGGGTGTTTGTGTGGAATAAAGTCCCTTGACTACTATCTTAAGTGCAACTGGGTCACAGCTATGCCATTGGGAGAGCGGAACTTTCATATTTTCTACTATCTAATGGCCAGTATATCTCCAGAAGAGTGTCAGCATCTTCACCTTACTGACAAGACTCAGTACTGATATCTTGGCCACCGCGCCAGTACCAGCACTCACACCAATGGTCTTCATGGTGATGATGCCAATCACTTTAAACAGCTCAAGATGGCTCTCAAGTCTGTTGGGTTGTCCAAGCGACATGTTGCTCAAACATGCCAGCTCATTGCAGCCATTCTCCATCTGGTAACATTGAATTCATCATCGACCATGGTCATGATGTGGATGTGGCTGTCGTCCAGAACGTGAATGTTCTCAGCATATAGCCTTCTGTACTCAAGACCACACTTGCTTACAAGATGAAGCTCATCAAGAGAGAGCTTTGTACTGTTTTTCTCAACACTGATGGTGCCTCTGACAACCATGACGATCTTGCCAAGACACTCTACTCTCTTCTTTTCACCTGGTTGAATGAACACATCAACCAATGTCTCTGCTGTGATGACTTCAATACCTTCATTGGTCTCTTTGATCTCCCCAGTCCCAAAAACATGACCAGCTGCCCCAACTCCCTTGATCAATTCTGCATCAACTTCACCAATGAGTGTTTGCAGAACTTCATTCAGAAGTCTATTTTCAAGTCACACATTGACGAGTATTGGACAGAGGGTATCTCTTGCTTTGTCTCTTTGGTGCCCTACTTTGACAACACCAAGTATCTTCACCTCCTTCAAAACAAGCCTGGAGGCCTCATCCACATCATGGATGACTAGGCTCATTGATCACACAAAAAGACTGACCTCATGATGGTGGAGGCATTCAGCAAGTGCTGGGGCAATCACTTGTCTTTCAGAGTTGGGCTGGTCGATTGATCAGGATCCCCCACGTTCACTGTCAACCACTTCAATGGTCCCATGTCTTATTCCTCTAAGAGCTTCCTCAAGCATAACCTTGATTTCCTACACCCTGACTTCATCTCACTTCTCTGTGGCTCTCTCACTGGTGCATTGGATGGTGCAGAAGGTACTGGATCTGCCAATCCCTTTGTCAAGGGGTTGTTCTCAGCCAAAGCCATCGCAACCCAAGCACATTCCAAGAACAAGGACACAATCATCTCTGCTCAACAGCCCATCAAGCCAATGCATACCCTGTTGACATGTCATAAGGGCACAGTCAAGTGGATGGCAATGCTTCATGAGGATAGTGCTGTTGAAGAACAAGAATGGGAGGACAACAACGCACCAAATTCCTTCTCTGGTCTGATGCCATGTGTAGCTGGCAAATTCAGAGCTGCTCTGGGTACCTTGTTTGAGATGTTATCAGAAATGCAGTCCTGGTTTGTCTTCTGCATGAACCTCAATAACTTGCAATTACCAAATCAGTTGGAGGGACAGAGCATAAAGGGCCAGATCCAGAGCCTGGGCTTGACCGAGGTATTGAAGAGGAATGTAAACATCTTTGAGGTGGGGTTGACTCTGGACAAGTTTTGCATATGGTATGGGGAACTGATGGTGAAGATGGGCATGATGGATGGCTCTGCAAAGGAGAAGGTCAAGCAGACCAGAAATGTCTTGGCTCTGCCGGAAACCGATATAGTTCTCGGTCAATACAAGGTAAGTTTCCAGTGATAGTTTGTCACACTGTTCAAGGATTCTGATTGTCTTACTCTTAACCTAGGTCTTCTTGTCTCAAGCTACATTCCACTCTCTCAAAGACCATCTCCATTCTCTTGATGTGAAGAAGCAGAAATGAAACTGCCTCTGCAATGCGGAGGCAGAAGCTGGCCTTGATGTTCATTCAATAGGTGACCCATATGCTCCCTATGCATCCCAGGACTCCCCCCAGACGACTACATGGATCCCTACAACCAAGTATCTTCCCAAGCACATGTCCTGCTCATGGCCAACACCTCTCCATTCCAACATGGAAATCTCCATGAAGACAATTATGACAACCATAAATCTTTCCATTTTGACGATTTTGACAACCAGAGTCAACTGATGTCCAACTGGGAAGAGACCAACTCCAACTATGGTTCTGAGTCATATGTGCCTTCCAGAAACATGTTCCAGAATGCTGATAAGGAAGGATTGATTGCTAAAGAGGCTCTGGCAGGTGAAATCATGGAGAACAAAACAACCAAAGTCATCAAGGAGATGTTGGCTCGTTGATGCTGGGTCTTGCTATGCTGGCTCCTGACCTGGTGGATACCATCCATTTTCCTCAAATGGTTCAGCTGGATGAAATGTGAGGACATCCATCAAGCTTGGCAGAAGAAGTTCACCCTCAATGTCATCATTTGGTTCATCTGTGCTTGTGCAGTTTTCATCATTGCCATTCTTGAGGTTGTCATTTGTCCCACAGAACATGTCTTCAGCACCTCAGAGCTTGCATCACATTCCTTTTCAAACTTGGTGAATAATGTCTACACCACAATCCGTGGTGAGGTATTTGACCTCACACAAGTTGCATCGACACATCAGTGAGTTGTCAGCATCATCCCCACCAAGTCGATCCTGCAGTATGGTGGTCAGGATGCTACCAACTTATTCCCTATTCAGGTGTGTCGATCTCTTTATTTTGCATGCACTTATTTCTCACTGTTTTGGCAGGTCAGCATACTATGCAATGGTGTTTCTGGGTTGGTCAGTCCATGGGTCCAACTTAGTATGGTGAACACAACAGATCTCAATGCACAATACCATGATTTCCATGCAGTTAGCAACGACTCATGCCCCGACTGGTACTTTGAGAGCATGACCATCATGTGCTGGAATAACCATGTTGATTACATGGGCTATACCCCCCAGGAAATATCTAGCATGGCAAACACTAATGGACAATGGTCTTATCTACGACTTGACCAAATACACCAATTTTGGTCCTTTGATACAGGGACCACATGGTGAAGTGGCTTCCAGTGTGGATTCACAGTTCATGGACAGCACTCTTGTCAACCTCTTTAAGTACAGCTCTGGCCAGGTCCTCACAAAAGTGCTTGACAATTCAACATTGACTCTGGAATGCTTGCTGCACAGAAGACATGCCTCCGCAACCTATTCCTCATTGGAATGGTAGACAGCCGAAATTCCCCCCAGTGTTTGTTCTCACAATACATTCTTCTCACCTTGTCCATCATGATAATCAGCATCATCATTGATGTTCGCTCAATAGGCAACCCATCCCACTCATGGTCAACACCTCTCCATTCCTCTGTGGAAATTTCTATGATGATGAATACAAGGACTATGTACAATAGAACATTATCAGTAGTTGAAATTGAGCAAGTATGGTGTGCACCAGAATGTGTAGTCTACACGTGGTCCAGCTGTAGTTGACTGCGAGTTGACTCGGCCAGCTTGAGCCAAGGATTCAGAGCCGGAAGCTCAGCTATGTGTGAATAGCCACCAACTTGGCTGTGACTTGAGTCAACTTAAAGTCATAGCTGCAGCAACACTACCAAAGAGGCTTAGAGCCCCTGCAAACTCTCTTAAATCTGCGCTCCATCCATGCCATCTCAAACTGTATCACCACCTGCATTAAACTGCATTGGACAGCCAGGCTCTCAAGAGGCTCTTGAAACCATCCTCCATTTTAAATATATTCTATTTTTGTGCATATATTACCCACTTTTTGTAATTCAGTCAGGATTAGCCCCTGGTTAGGCCTCATTTTGAAGGCATCTTTCCTGCATTTCAAGGGGGTCTGGGAATGCATGAAACACAGTAACAGTCTGCAGTTATACTTTCTACCATGCATTTGAGACATCCACTGAAATGTAGAATGGCATACTGTTATGACTTGTTTTTTTCTTTTTACATTGTACTCTCATGTTTGATCCTTGCTCTTGGACACTATTTTCTTTTCATCACTGACTCACCCAGTATTACCCTTATCTCTTATTATACTTGCTTCATCAGCGACTAACTTCCTTTATGTTCTATCACATTCTATGTCTGCCCTTACTATGCTTGCCCTAGACTTGTAACCTGGGTATAAATACCCTGATACCTACTCCATTGTACCTTAGCTTAGATCTCCTTGAATCTACTCTACTTGTCTCAAGCTCCCTCTGGCTCCTGTCCAGTTGCTCTGAACCCTTGACCCTTGAAACCTTGTGTTCTCCTGTGGAACATCTTCCTTGGACTATGTGTACCATTAAGTGCATGCTGTACTCTTGAACCCTCGTCCTGATCTTTTAAGGCTACACTCATCCCTATCCAGGCCAAGTGTAACAAAAGATCTAAGCTATTCTTTGTGACTACCATTGCTGTAGCTTTGCTTCACCACTGCTCAATGGCCCTGTATCCCTAGTTTCCTCTGGGGACTTGCCTGAAATCAAGAACCTCTTGAACACTCTGAACCCTCTGGAACTTTGTCCAATGATGAACACTCCCCCTCTGACCAAGACATCACCCTACCCTTCCAACAAGAAGAAGATAACACCCTTAACCTCTCCCATCAACTAACTGCATCCTTTTCCATTCCACGTATCCCTACCCCATCTTCTCCCACTCCTATTGCCCTCATCAGATGAATCTTTGGACCACCCCCTCTCCCTCCACTACCACTACCCCACACCCCCATGGCCAACAAATCCATGGAACTCCACTTAGGGAACCCTGAACCCTTTGACAGATTCTCTGAAACAGCTGACCAATGGCTAAACACTGTCTGCTTCTATCTTACAGTAAATGCTGCTGTCTACAACACCAATGTGAAACAGATTGCATTCACATTCTCCCACATGACCAAAGGATCTGCCCTAGTTTGGGCTAACATCTTTAGACAACAAGTGGTTACTGCTGCTACCATCACCTTTGAAACCTTCTCAAATTTCTGTATTGATTTCAAGAAATCCTTCGTCCTTAAAGACACTGTTGCCAACACTATATCTTGGGTAAGAGTATGGTGGATTAGAATGCATGTTGTTGTTTGATGCAGTAGTTTATTTATTTGTTTTTTAAACAGACAAGTTTGTGACATTTACTTCAATGGAGTTGGCATGTGGCTTTCTGCTTAAAAACCTGGCCTATAATGATGTAAATTCCCCACCCCCAGTACCTTCACCATCTGCTGAAGCTGAAGTCACTGCTTCCCAACCTACATTGTGATTATGCCTCCTAAATGAAAATCAACTTATGACGATTCAGATATTGAGCTGTCTCAGGCCAATATGAACAAACGATCTTGGGCAGAAGAGCTTAGTTCTGGTATGGTTTCAAGGGAATACTCTTTTCATTCCTAATCTGGCATCTTCAGGTGAGCCAGAGGAAGAAGTGAGGCACTCTTCTCACAGAGGGAGGGGTAGTGGGGGTCAACTCGCGCAGATGAAGAATTTTGAACAAGTGCAAACTGCTGTGGCACTCAGATCAAAATGCCTTAGTGATCTTGATGCTGCAACCACAGGGTGTGAACTTAACCCCATGGCTCCCAGCCAGCCTCCTACAGCTCAGGCTCCATCCAGCAAACCATGGTCAAAGCCCTGACTCAAAACCAGCACTAGAGGCTCAGTCTTGAGTGCCCCACTGCCATCTACCATCCAAGCCTCTTTTAGCTTAGTGGCTCTGAGTGGACAATTTGGATTCAGGTTGCCTGACCTTGGATCTCAGTGCAACCTAGACTCATCATTGACCTCATCTGGGCCCCGGTCTTCCCATGAAGGCTTGACTTTCTCTACCAGTTCCCATGCTTTCACTGCTCTGACTTCCCATGCCAACTCGGTCTGTCCCTCATCCCAAGGAGATCATGACACCATCCAGCATGCTCATGGTCACTGTTACGCTTGTTACAAACACCCCTATTTTTCCCCTATTTTTCCTTATTTTTTCAGATGCTCATTCACTCACAATTCATCGAATACTCCAATAGCCCCTATGTTCACTCACTTGCTTACTTTCCCACAAAGCCCAACATTCTCCCACGATATTGATCTTGCAGTGATGCTGTAGAGACTGGTACGTCTCTACGTTCGTATTCCCCTATTCTCCCATCTTCCGTCGTCCCCTATAACCCCTAATACCATATCCCGTCACTGACCGTCGAAGTCCGGGCACGTCTGGATAGTCCGGTACCACCAGACTAGCTCGGACTAGCTCGGACTAAGACCGCTATACCGAATGTACTGTCCTGTTTGTCTCAAACTCTTTTTGGTTTCATTTGTACTGATACATACATATTACCACCGACCCTATGGGTCGGTCTTCTCTTAAGATTAGTCTCCTTGATCGTAGTTAGGGTCCGGGTATACCCGGACTA
>JBBPTD010000473.1:0-25368 GCA_038093895.1 Boletus aff. mottiae
CTGTGTAGCCAACCGCCCATTCCATGCGCCGTATCCAGCCTGATCAAGCAGCTCGTCATTTGTATCACATGTGGAAATCCCTCATCAACGATTGTTGTACCGTATTTCAATTATATCTCCAGAACGCTAGGCGAGCCTCTACCGACCGGTCTCCGATTCATCTCCCTCTGTCGTCACAACGATTGCGCTGCAAAGTCGACTACCATCCTGTCCCTCTTCTGTGATCGTGAGTCACGATTCCTCCATCAAGCTTTCCGCTCATTAGCCTCGGATTTCGCAACCACGGATGCCAATGTTTCACGCTGGCTCGAGTCCTCGTCCACTATCGTCTTTGAGCGACCCTGTGATGCTATCAATGCTCTCGCGGGTGTGTTACATGAACATGACATCCGTCGAGGCTTTCGAATGGTGAACAAAAAGTAAGTCGCCATCCGCCTTCATCTTACCTTTTTTGTCACCATTGGCAGAGCAACGCGATACAAGAGCCATTCCGTCGTGGCCTTGGATTCACCGTTCAGTGGCATGACATACTTCTTGTCGAGGTGGAGCAGAATTCGGAAGTCACGCTTCAGCAATCTCGCGACAAGACCCTGGCCTCAAAAGCTTCCGCCATCCTAGCCTCTCCATTGCCCAGTTCTGAGGAACCATCTATGGTGATGTCTTCTATTCATCTCCCCTCTGGTAACACGTCCTTGATTCCAGGCAACTGCAGTCCACTTCTGGTCCAACATTGTCCCGCCTGTTTCGGAGGCACTGTTCAAAACTATCGAGACTACAGATGTACTAGATGAACATCCTGACGTCATCGCCAGGGCCACCAGTTGAAATCGCGTGCACAACGTAAGAGGGTGGGATATTGTAGATAGAGCACGTCCCAGAACTGGAGCTGCTTGTACTATTACTGGTTTGCCATGCTATGAACCGGTCAACCGAGCGTCATACATTAGCAAACAACAAATCTCGCAGGAAAAATAAAGAATGTCATGCAAAGAACCATACAATACGGTTTCGTGGCAGGTGTGTCGGTCTCCGGTGAATCAGGCTCCGAGGTTTGTTGAAACACTTCTTCGTTGATCTGCCATTCAATCGATCGGGTACTGCTCCCTACAGGTTATTCGAGCGAACACGCCAACATCGTGATGGAGGAGAGGTTGCGGAGTCTGAATTAAGCCTAGTAGCCTTCAGCGATCCAATGGTCAAGTGCCCGCGTGCCCGATCGCGGATAACAATCATCATAACCACTCTCCAAATCAGTGAAAGCTGCGAGAAGTCCGATGACCTGTCATGATGATTTGGACCAGCGTGGCACTGTCAACGCACCCAGGATCTTCTGTTTAGCATGCATATGAGCTTTACTGAGTATTTGGAATGGCGGTGACGGATGAGCTGTATTAGCCAATGTCGCTCGAACAGGTCGAGGCGGGAAAGGCAGCGGTTCGGGAGTCCGAATTGCAAGGATGTGTATGGAGGGGACTCGGAACAAAATGGTGGACCATGAACACGACGGAGAGCGCATCACATGGGTATCGCATGGCGCTGTGGTTTCGTTGCGAATACGTATACTGGGGAGATTGGGAGTCATAGTCAGAACCCATATATTTGTGGCCCTCCTATCGGGGTGTACCGGTACGGGTCCGCAATGATTGGTTAAGTAAGGTCTTAGGACCTTGTTGTAGAGCGCCTGTGCTGACACTCAACTCCGATGATCGGTCTACAGAAGATTCGGGCCAGCATGATACTATCAACGCGCCTGAAATTCGGAATTCTCCATTCATACCACATGCGATAGCAGTGGCCTTGAATGTAGTACCACTCGTTGACCGCGTCGATAGGCTCGTGATAGAGTCGGGACGCAGCTTTTGTGTGAACAATTGTTTGTGTAACATGCACAGACTGATGAATTCAAAGTTACACTGAACATGGTATATACACACGTATCAGCATCTGTAAGTATAGTCTTTGACCGCTCCTGACCATCAGCTACTGTCGGTCACTGTTCGGAGTTCCACGGATGAGGCACACCATATATAGATGTTTTACCTCTTACCCCTCCCTCGTTTCCCGCTGCAATAATGGCGAATGATTTAGTTGTTCATTATCGACTTATAGCGTGCAAGCTTCACCTGCTCACTTTCCCGATTGGTGCTTCTTCCTTCTAGGGTGGCCCAGATGATGCTCGCGTATATGCCTGACGAAGTTTTTGCGCTTCAACCGTTTGTGACAGCCTTCCCACTGGCAGTCAAGCAGGATATCTTCCTTCATTTTCCTAATACCGTGAAATCTCTGGAAATGTGCGGGAACATTTTCCCATGTGATCTGAGTGCCACAACCCTCGGTGTTACCCGACCCAGTCCAACGACAAGGTGTTGACGCCGGGGACAAGTGGGTATGCAGTGCTCCGGTGATGTATGAACCCTCCGACGTTGCCCGCTTTGGAGATAAGACGCGGTATATACGGATCGGTGCGACGTACTGTCACGTGAGATTCATCTGCCTGCCAAACAAATTTGAAATGATCGTAGAACATACTGAGGGAATCTGTGCACCGACCGCCTTGTCATTGTTTTCAGTTCCATATAATGCCTCCATTTCGCGTTCAAGTTCACTTTGAAACGTGGGACTCCAGACGATCGTGTTCGGAGGTGCAAGGCACCGGCGCATATATGGCTCGGTTAACGATGCATAGGCAGAGTTAGCTGTGCTAGGACCTTGATCTTCTGTGGTAACACAACACTGTAAGTAGGAACAATACTGTTTAACCCGTGAAACAGTCGAAGCCAAAATTTGCGAACGCACCTGAACAGGAACTGAATTGAAGGTGTAGTCAGCACTAGTCCCGTATATCAAGTTCCGCGCATTGTCATGGCTTCGTTGGCATCGGTGGGAAGGGAGTAAAGATGGGCTGACGCGGGACTGCAAAGTCAGATCCCGTTGGAGAATGGGTGAAGACGCTGCAATCAATGTACGCATATACCTATACAAGAGTGTGACAGGTCGTGGACACGACTTTCATTCTGCGCACGACTCTATTTTATAAAGTGCCACAGCGCGCTCCAAGGCACTATAACACCAGTCCGAGCCTTGAAGTTGGAAGCCCCGAATGTCGCATGCAAGGAGATTGCCGAAGTGCAAACCTTGGAGAGGCCGCACAGGAAGACTGACCGCTCGGCAAACCCCAGAGCGACCCAAAGGTCTGCTTCCAGGCTAAAGCATGAGCCTGCCTATGAAAGGGAAGTCTAGCGCGTTGCTGCTGAGCAAGTAGGAGGCTTATTAATACCGCCGGAGACTGTTGATGACGAAAGACCCATGGAATGGAGATCAGCGTGCCTCCGCTCGGCAAACGCCCTTTCCACGTGAAGAGGCCAGGAGTTTATTTACCGAAATTGTGTTTGAGATCTTGGGATGATCCGGCAGCTTCCCAACGCTGCCGGAGAGGGTCGACATTTGGTTCTTCGGTAACTTCGGTTTCAAGGACGCTCAGATAATTGCCACTCGGTCGATTCCGCTTACCCAATCCATGCCAGGATGTCGCCTCGGCTCTCCAGCAGCGGTAGGGAAGGAGCCTAGGTAGTGCCCGTGACGAACATCGGAGATGGCCTGATCAACTTGAACTTCCTTTGAGGCGCTCAAAAAAAAAAACTGCTCCGGCGATTCCCGTGTTGAACGCTCTTGAGTGGCTCCGTCGGTGGTTGCCAAATGTCTCGGCTGTACACCAAACCCAATGACCAAGTATCTTCTCGGCACTAATCCTGGCGTTTTCAGTGAGCGTGTTGTACGTTGACCGAGAAAGTGCTGACCATGAACATCCCGTCGCAGATACTACTATGTATCCTCAAGTCAGGATTTGGGACTAACGCCACCTTCCATTCGCTCGCACCACTCACTGTTGCCAAGTATCTCGGGTGTGTGCCAAACTCCACTGTCTTGACAGGCGCCAACGTCTTGTGCGTTCAGCAGCAACCCGGATGTGATTATGGCGCTCTATAACCTCGGCTTATTCTGAGACATCGTCATCGACGGCGACTACGAAGACGGCATAAACGTTCAAGGCAATATTTGTGAGCACTGTTCGTTCCTTCTGCCAATCCTCGCCCCGGATTCACCACCATCCTCATAGTGGACTGTACGCAACTGCTGACGCCAGCACAAGGTGGCAACGACGCAGAATGTCATCGTGGTATCGCGCTGGACCAAGGATTGCGTTCGCGTGCGTGGACGGGTAATCCTTACCTAGGGGCCGTGTCAGTCGAGCGGGCCACAGTATTATAAATACAGGAGACAATGCCGATGAGAGCGAGCAACCATACGGTATCATGTCACGGAGTGTAACTCTATCGTTATGGTCACCTGTCTTTGTCACGCATCTTTGTTTATGGGCGTCAATGTGTGCCATGTGGACGACTACATATCTCCATGGGTCGAGTCACGGTACATTGTTGCGAGATCAAGTAAGACAGACGACCGGACTCAGCGACAGTGATAACCCCGCCTTTCCGAGAGCGATACATTCATGTGTACACTTGAAGAAATGTGCAAGTACAAGGGTGCGAGAAGACACCGGGCTAAAAGTAAACGGAGACATGTGAGTATGATGGCTGTAAAGTAGGAAAGGAAATCTATGGTTTGACAAACCGGCGTTGGGGAGCGACACAACCAGAGATACGAACAGGCAACTTCTTACTCCCCCTGACCATGCTCCTGACCATCTAGAATTGCACCCATGAGTGTCGAGACAACAGAATAAAAATCATGACATACCTAGACTATACGCAGCCATACCAGCAGCCACCCCCTGTGCCTTCGTTGTGCCTGTTGGGATGCACCACATAAAGCGAGATTCACGAGTGAGATATCCGGAAGGCTGAGGTCCTCCAAGCCCATTAAATCGGATGTGGATGCTGTCTTTGATTGCACCGGCAAAGGCGTAGCAAGACGTTCTGATGAGGAAGTATCGTGGCATGGCAGTGTGGATTGCATGGATAAACTTCGAGATATGATAAAGGTCTGGGGCACAATCTTGCAGCCAGGTGAGTCGGTGGAGACAGTGATCAGTGAATTTGATTCCAGGTGGTAGAATCTTGATGGTGTCGGTTGCGGGGCCCCACAAGCCAAGTCGAGCTGGGAAGGAACGGTTTACAATGGTGCGAGACACCTAGATCGAGGTGGGGGGAGGGGCTGGAGAAGAGGGGGGGTTCGGTCGAACTTCTAGGACGATATATTCGTGCTGGCAATCCAGCAGGGGTAGGGTTGGTTGTTTGTAATGCCACAAATTGGTGACGATGTAGTTGTGCTCAGGGTCGATTTCGAGCACGATATCGAACCACTCTCGAGGTGTATAGCGAGCGGGGGTGTTGAGTATGGTCTGTAGGGAGGGCATGGCCTTCTCGGAGGGGAGGAAGAAAGAAGGATACAAGATGACGCTGAATTCCATGTTGGCGGTTGGCTGCAGAACTTATGGCGGGTGACGTCACTACTGTGACCCAGAATGAAAGCGGGCTTCCTCTTTCCACGTACTCGTCTTCCCTTCGCTGATCCTCCTGCCAGTGGAAACACCTCGTGACCTCTTCCATGTATTCCCGAAATCGGGGGGCTGAATCCCGTGCCTCAGTCCACTCCCCACACATCTTACTGTACCATCTATCTTGACCGTCCCTCCAGTTCATGGAGGACTCAACACCGGTGACAGTGGCTCGATTTCTGTTCAATCTGACGTCTTGGACCATATTGGTTTCTCAAAGGCTAATGTATATGACAGAACTAATGTCTTGGTCGCTATCAATTGCCGTGGGCTGGGCTGGCTCAATGCTTCAAACACTGCCCTCCAAGACGCCTTGCTTGCATTCCGTGTACCAACGCTCCTCTATATCCCACGAACAATGTCTCGGCTGTGGTAGTATGGATGGTCCCATCGACAATGTCGTGACCATTGATAGTGATGTACGTCGTTCGTCCCCCTCTCGTTTACACCTTAGTTGACCAATCTCACTGATCTTGTGGTTAGCCCACCTGTATTTCAACAACACCGACGTTTTTTTAAAAAAAAACAATGCTCACCCATACAACACCGCACCATCAGCCAAGGACATGCCGTCCAACACAGGTTTCTTGCGTTCGCGGTGCGCCATGGACTCGCGTATTCGTGTTAACACCCATACCCGCACTCCGAGAGGACGACGCCTTGATACTGGTATGTGTCCGAGTGCCGAGAGGAGACTGACGGTGTGAGCGAGCCAGTCGTCCATGTTCGCACGCGCGGACGCAGATTTTTAGGGCTTGGCCGCCTTGTCGATCTGCGAGAACAAAGAAAACCGGCCATCAGCGGTCTGGGTCAGATAGAGCCTCTTAGCCAGGGAGATTCATGAGTCCACACAAATGGACCATAGCGTCGCTCGTCAGTACATGGTCGCTCTACCCGCCTTCGAGCACGCTGACGACGCGGCCGTGGTGGGCGTACGGATCAGCCAAATTGCACGTCTCGCGAGTGAATTGGTGGTAGAAACTGACGGGTACCTTGCGATGGCGCCGAGACATGGATGGGTACTCATGCTCGCCAGCGTCACCCGCGACTAGATGGAGGTGGTGAGCGAATTGATGCATTGTTCAGAAATGGCATGTACGAGGTGAGATATTACAGATAGAGCACATTCCAGAATTGAGCCTCGGAATCGTATCTTTGGAGGTGTATGTTGTCGATGTGTTGTTGATGTTGAAGACTGTGGATCGAGGTAGAGGTAACGTGGTCGAAGACGGACGTAGACGTTCTTCATATGGTGACCGAGGCGGCACGGCGGGGAAAACTTGGACGCGAAACAAGAGGTCGCCTTGGTCGGTGCCTGTCGTAGACGTGAGTTCAGGCTTCCAGGTATTTACGGCGGACTCGACGGACTCGATGCATGAAATAGCAGCAGCAAGGCTCAGCTTGGCCGCACGAAGGCGTTTGGGCACTCGAATTTTCTTGAATGAAAATCTGAGTCACAGTGCATTTGCACATTTAGGTACATATACACTTTAAACCCGAGTCCAAGTCTCGACGTTCAACCCACATCCTCCAACCGCAACTCCTAAGCGATTCTCTCTCACACACTGGCACTCTTGACACAATCAAGACGTGAACTGACAACTGCTACACCAATCGACGACCTAGAAAAGCCCCAGGCATATTAAATTGAATACAACAGACAGTAAAATTACAACCCACCATCACGAAAATAGTGTTCATCATAGCGAACAACTGAGTTGGCCAGTTTCTGTGCCTTCGTAGTACCTGCTGGAATGCAGTACATGAAGTAGTCTCCACGAGTGAGAAATTGGGGACGTTGAGCTTGTGCTAGCCCATTAAATCGGAGATGTATGCTGCCTTTGACAGCACCTGCAAAGGCGTAGCAGGATGTCTTGAGAAGGCAGTACCGTGGCATCTCGCTATGAACCAT
Source organism: Boletus aff. mottiae (assembly GCA_038093895.1). Taxonomy (NCBI): domain Eukaryota; kingdom Fungi; phylum Basidiomycota; class Agaricomycetes; order Boletales; family Boletaceae; genus Boletus; species Boletus aff. mottiae. Next base: position 7,431 of record JBBPTD010000473.1, read on the forward strand.
GGCGATAAACAGCGATACACGAAAAAGATCCGGAGCACGATCACGTGGCCAGGTGAGTCGGTGAAGACGTTCGTGAGGGAATTGGGTCCCAGATGGTAGAATGACCACGGTGTCAGTTGCAGGGCCCCACAGGCCAAGACGAGCTGTGAGGGACCTGTTTCTGATGGTCCGCGAGACCTTGATTATGAAGGGGGGTGGGCCTGGGGAAGTGGGGTTCCTCTCTTCTACTCCTAGCACGACATACTCATGTTTGCAGTCGGGGAAAGGTCGTCTCTCTTTGTAGTGGGACAAGGCAGTGACCACATAGCGACAGTTGTGGTCATGTTTGGAAACAAGGTCGAACCACTCCTCAGCTGTACACTGGGCACCAGGGGTGTTGAGTACATTCTGTAGGGAGGACATGGTCTTCTCAGAGGGGGGGGAGAAAGAGGGATGCAAAACGACACTGAATTCCATGTTGGCTGTTGGCTGCAGAACTTCGGGCAGTGAGATGCGTGACGTCACCATTCAGGATTACTGGTTACTAGTCTCAAGATATCAAGTTGGACTACTCCGTTCCTGGTTGAGCTTGTCGCCTATTTCAGATATGCATCACCGAGGGGCTGCAAGGACGTGAGCTTCCCCTCAGTGGGCGGCATTGACGAGAATCAGATCCTCCTAGCAGCGTTCTTTTTCCGAAACGCTGTTCCTTCCAGGAAGCAATCTTTGTCCAGTGACTCGGGCTGGACTCGGCCAGACCATGTCCTCTCCGATCGGGCCGCTCTCCCATGTTTGGTGGCGACGATGTTGATAAAGGTCAAGACTTAGAGAGTGCATCGCGTGCCGCTACTTCACTGTAACTAAATAGATGTCAACAAAGCACCACAGAGTCTCTTTGCCAGGTGCGCGAACTACTTACCGCTTAAAATACTTCACATGCGTTACCCCCGGAAGCGTATTCGAACAGGAGGAGGTACCAAGCCCGTTGATTCTAGTTCACGAACCGATCGGTACTTATCACCGGTCCCAGGTCCCTTAGATACAGACTCGGACTTGGATGATGAGTTACTAGAACCCGCCAACTTCAAAGGAATCAAAGCATATTCCCCGAGGTTTGTGTACTTTCTGACCCATTGCTTTCATCTCCATCTTACTATAGTACCCAATTTCTCATAGGATGAATATCTGTAAACGCACAGATTCGAACATGTTGACAATAACATTTGAGCTGCCTGGCTTGAAACGCAATGACGTCGCTATCGATTTGTTACACGACCAATTAACTATTTCTGGCGAATCCACCGTAGATCTGAGATCTGAAGGGGAGGGAGAGTATAGCTGTCGTGAGATCCCGCATGGAAAATTCCATCGCTGCCTAGCGGTCCCGTTTGGGACGAGGGTACGTTGACTATCTTCCCGATAACTTTAAATTCGACATTGAGTCGTAACATAGCCCGAGGACTTGAAGGCCCGGATGGAGGATGGGCTCTTGACTCTGATGTACCCGATGAATCCGCCTTATGTGAAACCTCACCGTATACCCATTGCGTAGAGACATGATCACCACACATGCACATGAGTAGATAATGTAAACTGACTCTGGACTAGGAATCGGAATGTAATAAGCCTCGCATTTGCAAATCAAAGCACTACCTACTGTACTGTAGTTGTCCTATGATATGAATTGAAGATCGATTGCTTAGCTAGTCCCAAATTATAGCTTTGTGGGCCCCTGCTCTTTCTCTTTTCTCCGTGCTGAGATGTAGTTGGGACATTCCTTCCAACGGCACGCAGGCTGGAGAGGAAGTAATAGCCTTTTGATCGGCGAATCCTGTCTCAGATGAGAGGCGGATTGTAGCAAGAGTAGTAGCTGCCTGAATCGCCCCCGCGAAATGTACCACGAAAGGCAGTTGAGTTGGCCATTTTCGCTGTTATATTCAACTTTTAAGTTCTCAGGCACCTTAACAAAGACTAGAACGTAACGAAATTGATTGATCAATCGGCATAACAGTAACTGGTACATAAACGGATCATACGAATCAAGGGATGGAGGCAACATACCTAAGGTACACGCCAAAAGTGACAAGGACGTGGGCGAAAGCCCCGGAGGGCTTTCCGGCCCGAAGCACTGCGAGTGCGAGCGAGAGGCTGCTTTCCCAAGGAGCCTGTGACGCAAGCAGCGAAACTTGCCCCCACACTGAAGGAGAGGGCTCTTTCATGGAATCACAGTGGACGATGCACCGGCGAGGCGTAGCGACACGAGAGAGAGCCACCAAGCTGGCAAATGGTGGTGTGGATACAGTTGAAGACTGGTGGACGCACCTTGATGAGCCCTGATGTGTGTCGGCACGAAAGAGAGCCAAGCAGGCGACTGATGAACAGTGGTGTGCGTGCGGTTGAAGACCGGTGGACGCACCGTCACTGGCGAGCAGCGGTGTCCGTGTGACTGAAGACTCGTCGGCGCGTAGTGACAAGTGCCATCGCAACACCCGTCGACACGAGAGGGAGAGAGCCAGCGAGTAGCAGTGTCTGTGTGGTCGAATTTCCTACAAGTGACCATTACACCAGCGAACACGCGAACAGCATGATGGTGGCGGTGAGCTACACTTTTCTTGGATGAAAATGCAATCAGCGTTTGATTCAGCCTCTGAGTCGAAATGGGAACTCAACCAGACTTAGTGCGTCTTGGACGAAAATCGCGGTGCATTTGGGCAACACGGGTATCGCTTGCAGGAGCAACCTCCTAGTCGACATCTAGGTTTGTCCCGCGTTGCCTCACCCAGATCGACGAGGAAGAAGGACGCGTTCTTGACATGCAATGCGTGTTCGTCTAGCAGGGTAATATGGGATCAGAGACTAGACATATGGCGTGTAGTATGTGTGCATGAGCACGCGAAAGAGAGGAGAGACGTATGTTTGACCTACGAAACTCGACCACATCCAACACAAGCAGCTCGAATGTTTCCACTGCGTTATGCTCGTCTCCATCATCTATGCGTAATTATCCCTTGTGGGATGTGACCGAGAGGGCCAAACGAGAATGTCACCACATCGAACAGCGTGTGCAGGAAGCATCCATGGCCCTTAAAGCACGCGAGGCGTGAGGTCGTCCAACTGATACTACCAGCGTCGGCACTTTGGGGAGTCTCCGTCAGTGACGATGTTCGTCGTTCGTCAATCAATTCGTCCTCGAAACCCGTCCTTCATCGATTAGGACTCGGGATTGGGAACAAGTCAACAAACGACAACAAGGTGAGACTACCACACGCGAAGTTCGGACTAACGATGACCTCTAGTATACAGACCAACCCGGAACGTAACTTGCCACGGATTCCTTTGAGCGTATGCAGTTCCTATGTCTCGTCGAAAACTCAATGTGTGAGTGTCTTCTTCCGACCAAATATTCGTCGCTCAATTTTTCTACTCGTAACAGTTCTACAACGCTCTGTTGATGGAGCCTCCGCGGTTGTCCTCCGAGGACGCAATAATCGACCGAAGAAGTGGTCGGATAGCACTCGAGTATATGTCGAGATGTGGAAAGCACTTGTGGAGGTGTTAGTATGATTGAGGAATGTCACAAGGTACCTTGTCATCTCTGTCGCTACCCATCAAGTGGGCTATTTCATTGACTGGATGAAAAGGATCACTCTGTTTCCATGGTTCCGTTAACCACATTCACGTTTTCTATTTCCCTGACTCGCTCTGCGAGTCTTCCTTTCAAAAGCACACCAACCGGTGCGCTTCGAGTCAGCTCTCCACTTCCTAACAGGTGTTATCCATCCTTGCCACTAACACTCCATACTAGATATGCAACGTATACCGATAGGTCTTTCCACGCTGCGAGACCCCCGCCACATCATCGAATGGTTATTTCAGTCAGACAACATGGTCTTTCTGATCTTACAGGCACGAAACAGGTCGGACATACTATTCTCTCTCAAGACTTGTACTGACAACAAGTGTTACATCCTCGAAGGCTGGCGCACGAAGTGGATCATTGAGTCTCGACGAATTGGTGAGGTGCTGCAAGTACTCTCTTCCCGGAAAGCAAGCCACTGGGTCCACCCCTACCTCACATCCGCCTCCTTCGCATGGCCCTGGCGCTGGAAATGATGCCCACCAATCGCGTGGCAAGATCGTTAAACGGATCGAAGAAGCTCTGAAAGACAAGCGGCTTCAAGAGCGACGATGGGTTCAAACGCGGCGTTAGGTCCTGTCCTAATATCATCACCCTGCAGGTGGCCGAGGACCTGGTTCAAGAGTAGAGGTCCTTCATCTCAGCGAAATTGAATATGCGGTGCTAGGTTCCGGAGATTGAATCCGAAAATGAGTGGGAGGTGGCAATGGAGGAGGGGAAGTTATGTTATCCCCGTTTGAGGCGACGAGTGAGTGAAGGTCAGGACCAATGCTGAGGGCAAGGGTAGGAAGAAAGAGAAGGGCAAGAGTTGGCAAAGAGAAATGAAGAGCCAGTTGATCTCTTGTTAGTGGGTGACGTATTTTGTAGACAATTGGACTCGGAGTAACGGCGGCTTTGGGCGCTAAAAACTTGAAGAAGGGCACTGCAGCGCGTTTCTCCCCTTGCCCTAATCTTTTCGAACGGCAGAGTCACCTAAAACCCAAGTTTGCGGCATCATGTCAAGCCCCGTACCACTAGGATCTGTCAACGATGGTCCTCGGCCACTTCTAGTTATCCCGGCGCCTGATAGTGACATTTTCTGGAAGCTCGCCTACCTCCCTGACGGGCGCCGAGTTGTCACTGGCTCTGATGGCGGAACTGTGAAGGTCTGGAACCTGGAAAACGGCGGGCAAGAAGGGACATCGATGGAGCCCGAGAGCGGATCCATACTCGGTCTTGCTGTGACCCGGGATGGCACAAAGATCATCACCAGTACTAGTGACTCCGAGAGAGGAATCATCACAATATGGGACGTCGAATCGCACAAACTCATCCGGGAATGGACTTGCTCAGAGAGATGGTCCCAGATTGCCATCTCGCCAGATGATCGATTCGTTGCGGTTGGCCATCAGACCGTGGATATTTGTAGCATGGAAGAGGGACAAGTCAATCAGTCCATCGACCTTGGTGATGATTCACTGGGGTGCATGGCATTCTCTCCAAACGGCGACAAACTCGCATGTGGCATTGGCTACCACATCCGTGTGTATTATATCAAGACTGGCGCACTCACTCAGGTCCTGACTCCACTAGAAGGCCGCAACTGGCAGTACTGGCCCGTCACCTGTGTGCTGTGGTCACGCGATGGCGACAGACTCTTTTCTGCGGCATCCAAAACAATTCGCTGTTGGAACTTCGATACGGGGGAAGAAATCAGACATCCGTGGGCGGGTTATACCAGCAGGATAAGCACTCTCTCCCTTTCATCAGATGGATCTATCCTGGCGAGTGTATCCTGGGATAACACAGTTTGCTTTTGGGATGCAACTACCGGTGATTCCATAGGACAACATCTACGGCATGATAAATCTATACATGGAGTTTCTTTTTCTCCCTTTGGTGAATTTGTGGCCTCAGCAGGAGAAGATCGAAAGATATATTTGTGGCGGGTACCCTGGGTACGCTACTTAGGCTCTGAATGTTGCATGCATGGCCATCTTATCATTTTCTTAGCCCTCTTCCGTGACCCTTCCTGGTCTTGCTCCTTCATACGCAAGTATTTGTCATCAGGGTCGTCGTTTTGATCCCTCATACTTTCACTACTAGCCACCTCCATCACTTCGTCCCGTTGCACCCTCAACACCGCCTCATTCTTCTTTGAGCTCCTTGCCAAGAGTGGGACGACAGTCTCGGCCATCCGCCCTCCGGTATATCACTTGAATACGATGTAGTACAAACATTTGACCAACTTCCGATAGCATTGGATTTCGGGCGGCGGTGGATCTAACCCACCATATCATCAGATTAAACAATCAGTATTCGGCTGTAGGAAGTTTTGGTGATGTGTACAGATGTCATTATCTTGGCAACTCAGTGCCAATAGAGGTCTGGGCGTGACCTACATACAGTTCATTTGCCTTCTATTAACCTTTTCTTCAGGTTGCAGTAAAGGCATTCCGATTCACGCTCACCATGGATGGAAATGCAGGCAGTAAATCCACAAAGGTAACTATTCGCATTACAACCAAATGTATGACCTAAACTACTTCGCAGATGATCCGTCGTGAACTCGGAATATGGAGGAGACTGGAACACGACAATATCGTCCCTTTCCTAGGCATTGCATATGGGTTTGGGATGGAGGGTACAATGTCATTGGTGTCGTTATGGATGCACAATGGATCCCTTCACCATTTCCTAGAGAAGCATGATGATAATCTAGGTGTAGAACACCGACTCCAATTTGTGTGCCCAATCAGTTTTGCCTACTGTCCCGCCCTCTAACCTGGCATGATAGCTCCAGAATATTGCCAACGGGCTACAGTACTGTATGTTGGTCTATCATTGCCAAAAGTTCAAAGGAATAACACACTGTAGTACATTCTTTTTCAGTTGTCCATGGTGACCTGAACTGCGTACGTCAGAGTAGAGATTCTCATCATCTCCGTCGTCTAATCAAAAGACAGAACAACGTGCTCCTCGATGTGGACTACACTGCTCGCTTAGCTGATTTCGGATACGCCTCACTGGTAGGAAATATTCCCGAAGCATTGGCTTATCTCCAAAGGTCTACTGCTCGGCCGGGAGCGTTGCGCTGGAGTGCACCGGAGCAAATTTTATCAGAAGAGACAGTCAACTGGACAACCAAGAGTGATATCTATTCATTTGGCTGCATTGCCCTCCAGGGAAGCTTGCTGAACACAAATTCCAGATTGGTCCTGACGTTCTTGTAGGTGTTGACAGGTAAACAACCATGGTCGGAAATTCCGATGGACGGAGCGGTTGTTTTACGGCTGGCGAAGGGTCACAATCCTGCCCGACCAACGTCTCGAATGATAGACAATTCGCACTGGTGTTTGATTGAAGAGTGTTGGTCACCGATGGAGGAGCGCCCCACCGCAGACGTGATAAAATGTGCCATCCAACAGTTCTTGAATGATGGCCCACAGTCCCCTCCCTTGCATGACTTGATCCAGTCATGGTCAAGTCAGGTGGATCCTGGATCGTGAAGTCCCCACCCAAGGTTCGAGCGCTCGATTTGCCCGGTAGTAAAGACGATGAGCACAAGTATGTAGCGATCGTCATCTCCGCTCAGCCAATCATATTGACGCCTCGTCGTCGGCAGTTATCAGCATTTCTTCACTTTCTGATTCGAGTTCGTACCGACCCTACTATATGAGGACAAGGAATATCACACATCGCTGATAGCAAAGTGGTTCACAGAGCGTACTGTACCATCAGATGACAAACATCATTACAAGGGGATATATATGTAGGCGTGCATCGTAAATCGCGTGGACCGAGCCGCGACTGACAAAGACAGATGGAAAAAAGGTTGGGATAGTGTGAATCGATCTAGATCTAGCTAGAGGGATAATGAGTTGAGCCTCAGATCCATTGCATGGTACGAAGGGAAAATCAATTACTCCACGACAACCGAGGGTGTGGAAAGAAAAAGTGGCATGTTGGGTGTACATGCATCGCTAGTAATATACGACATGTGTATATTCCGATGGGAAAAAGTCCCTCCGGAACATAATCGGCCAGCAAACATCCTTCGCGAGAACGAGTAAGACATCGGTCGGGGGAATCGGTAGAACAACAACAATACAAGGGGGGCTAGAATAAAAGGATCAGTGTGACGAGAACAGCGTCCACAAAAAAGGCCTCCACTGATAAAGGACTCCAAAGTGGCTGCGCGAACTCGACACTACGAAAAGGTCAACGAGCAAAAAAAACTGACAAGAAAAAAAAAAATTGAACAAGTGGTATCGACATGAAATTCCGAATCCTCATGGATCAATAGGACATGAAAACATTGACGAGATGGTCAGAAATCATCAAATCAATTCTAAAAACCGTTGCAAAACGCCGAAATGAGAAAGAGTGGTGTTGCGACTTGTGGTCTAGCACTACAGTCTGTCCAACCATTGTCAGCGTCGTGTACGGAGAAACGTCATCGACCAAGACCCACATCGTGTAGAGATCTCTTGGCTCCCTTTTTACAGTACAGTGGCCACCTTCCTGTCTGAATAGCTAACCCTCTTTTCGGCAAGGAAGGTCGGAAGCGCCTGGTCGACTTGGCGGAAGCAGTCCACGGGGATTAACCCTCGCTCGTGACGTTCACTCGCGGTACTCGACAACCTTTCGACAAATGCCCAGCCATCGTCAAAGACCTGGAAGACGTGGACGCGATCACCCGGTTGGACGGCCAGTTCATCGTCCAGTGTGGGTGCGAACGGGCGACGGATGACCTCGACGTCCGAGAATTCGGGTCTCACGGGATCGGCAAAGGGATCTAGGGAAGGATTGGGTGCTGCAACGAATGGAGAGAGCGCGAGACTGGGCGTCGAGGTCTGATGGTGGAGAGACGTCGAGATGGCCGGAGGAAGGTCTGTCATAAACGCACGAGAAGGGGTGGTTATATGGACGAGAGTTGCCGCAGAAGACTGAGGAGACGTGGGCCCTGGGGTCCCAGAAATGAAGAAAGAGTCGACAGCAGATGACGGCGGTGGTTTAGGGAAGGCAAAAGATTCCGAGGGTGAAAATGGACGGACGGACATGGGCGTGGAGGGGTCCAGATTATCCTGACCCGTTGAAACGGTCAGGTACTGGGCATCTGGGTCGCTGCCATTACTCAACATGCTGTTCATGGATTCCCTACGTGCTACCGAACCTCCAGTAGAGATTAGGATAGAATTGCGCTCGCGGACCTCGGCCATAGGAGGGAGGTCGGGGACAAGGTCCTGAGATAACCTGGAAGGGGTATCGATGCGGAACATCAACCCATGGTCGAAATTGGTAGCGAAACTGCTGCGGGCACTCTGCCGACTTGCAGGGACTTCTCCATTCGGCCTCATGGAACTACGAGTACTTCCGCTGCTGAGGGAAGAGTCGTGACCTAGGGCACTACGGCCGAACCACCATCGCCTGCGAAGTTCCAGGCGACGCGCAATCAAGCGGCGACGAACAACCAGGAGAATGAGAGGGAGCAAGAAAAACAAGCCGACGATGATGATTCCCGCGATCGCACCCCCCGACAATTGCCTTCCAGATGAGACAGCTGCAGCCGCAGAGATGGTTGGCGACGGGGCAACAATACCAGCAGTGTTGGAGACAGAACTTGACGGAAAGTCCGATGGTGGGACTGAAGGGGCTGACGCGCCGAGGACTGCAGAGGTCATAGATGGCCCAGAGGCAGCGTTGACAGCTGCAGTTTGTCCGCCAGTAGTACCCAGGAAATTTCCGCCCCCACCTGTGTTTGAAGGACTAGCCATACTGCTACCGTTGCTTGCATTACTTGGGCGTGATGACGGTTGCCCAGGAACGGGATTTGGGGATACTGGGCTTGGAACGGTAGATGTCGGCGTAGCTGCAGACCCTCCGTTGCTTGTAGACGAGGGAGGAAGTGCTGGAGTGCTCCCTCCGCCATTGCTATGCCCTCCACCGTTCCCGTTCCCTCCGCCGTTCCCGTTCCCATGCCCTCCGCCATTGCCACCCCCAGGAGGAGATGGCTGAGGATTAGGGGAGGAAGAGGGTTGTGCGCCGCTACTAGCCCCGTTGCCAACGACAGGAGTGGCAAGCTGGTTAACAACAGGGACAGCATTGACCGGGAGAGGCGCATTTATAAGTGAAGGGCCGCGTGCGTCGAGTTCAGCAATAGAGCGTCCTAGAGCGCGGTGTTTTGCGGATACCCTGTGCATGTTGAAAAAGATGGTACAACTTGAATACACGTTAGGAGGATCTGGGGATTTGTACAGCGGACGCTTGAGTGCAGGTTGTTGAAAAGGAGTGGAGGGGTGAAATGAGTGTAGGTGCTGTCGTCTCCCCCGCGCCGACGACGAAAGAATGCTCGGGAGTGGGTGGTAAAAAGCGACGTGGAGGCTCAAACGCCGAGGCGAGGGAGATATGGAGGGAGAGAACGAATTAATTCTGGAAACTGTTAAGGTTTCTCAGTTCACCATGGCTACGATATTTGTTCATTGACCCTACCCGACCAGATAAACTTGACATGCGCGTGAACGGGCGAGCTGGTTGAGGCGGCCGTATCAATTCATTGTACTTTGCCGACTCTTGGTTTTTCCACTCCACCTGGGTGTCTATTGAAAAGTCTGGCACGAGGTAAGATTCACACTTACGAGGTTGCTATCATCGTAGAGCCTGGACCTGGTATTGTGACGTGGAGAATCCCTGGGACCTGACTCTGATGAACAGATATGCAATAGCTTTTTGACCAGAGCTGTAGCATTATTGCCAAAGTGTCAAGCTGGCTATGGGAAATTCAGACGTCAAATTGTGTTGGGATGTAACACGGCCGAGGAGTCTAACCAAATATTGACCCACTCCCTCCACGTCTTGTCTCCATCTCCCATGCCATCAAATTCCAGTTAACACGAGAACTATACATAGCCTCGCAACTCGACATGTTGAGTGAAATTCGCTTCTTGAGCGATATCTCTTTGTTTTTGGCCTTTATTTAGTAGACCATGTCGGCTCCGTTGGCTCAGAGGTTCTCCAGCTCATATACACAAGTCTTGTCTATCCGTCGACTCGTCTTCGCAGTCATTATATCTCCCACGATCCACAAGTGATCTTGCCCTCCTACGTTCAGGTGAGTTAGAACTCGCTCGCGATGGCAAATTAGACCACACGTAGGTAGGGCACTGGACTGAATGTCCGAGACAATGATCACGTGATACGTTGGACTTGAACGCGTGAGATTGACTGACTAGACCCCTTCGAGGCAGGGCCCCGTGCTTTAGAAAGAGAAGCTGAGTCGTAGACGTGATAAGATTCCTTGGAGGTGTTGTGATGGGCATGCATTGTGACGTTGCCCGTGGGTACTGTGGTGTGGAGTGCCATGATGTCATGTGGATTTGTGTGGGACAAGTACTCAGTAAGTACTAGTATCCAGCCTTACCTCCATCTCGCGGCTCCCGGTGACGACGTTTCTCTGTGGCAGTGATATTGATACAGCGCTCAACCCGCTCAATCTCATCTCGCGACGCACGGACTGGAACCCCAGATGACCTCGGGCAATTCTGACCAATCTGCGTCTCCCGCACGCAGAACACCATCATCCGCCTTTCCTGTCCATCCCCTGCCTGCCCGGTTTGCACTCAGGCCCCAAAATACCCTTTATAATATTTATCCCAGACAATACGTCATGTCCTGGCACCCCCTTCCGCCCCAGAACCAGCCATCTCAACCACACGCGTACCACGGATATCATCCGCTAGAACCATATCCGCCAACTCGATACTTTCCGCATCTCCGACATCAGCCACAACCATATTTCCAGCATCAATCCAGTGTGCAAGGTGGTGATCCATCGTACCAACAGGCGCACCTTCCTCCACCCACGGTCCAGTTTGCAACAGGCGGCCCTGGTCCATCTTATGCAGGATCATACGGTGGCGTACAGCAATGCTCACCTCCCTATAGGCCACCTGTCCAGCCTAGCGTGTATCAGTCATATTATGGACCGCGCTCATCCGCAGACACGTTGATTAGGGGTAACCCTACGCACATTCAACAACAAAGTTATCCCATCAACTATTCGCCACCCTGGGCTCAGTGCCCGCGTAGAGACCCTAATACGCTCGTAGCACAGTCCACAGGCTCGGACCCCATATCCTCACCTAGTCGGGCCCCTAGTAGCAGCTCAACCGCTGTCACCGCATCACGCAACACAATTGACATTTCATCTGCCACTGATAACCCATCAGAACAACATTCTGTACGGGGCTCGCAGAACGTCGACGCACATCAGTTGAGACAGTATCCCACCGCTCCTGCACACCTCCACTCTGTTCGCCGTCATTATCACCCGAATCCACCACCCAATCGATCGGAGTGGGTAATGTGGGTGGGAAACATTCCAAGCGATGCCAGTGAAGATGAACTCGGGCGATTTCTCACTCGACCTGCTCCTCTGACTTCGGGCTCCGAAGCTAATAACGTGGTTCAGGACAATGGTGTAATGTCTATCTTCCTCATTTCTCGTTCTAAATGCGCGTTTGTGAACTATCAATCCAAGGAGCACTTGAATCGCGCAATCTCCCAATTCACTAGGCGCAAATTACGACCTCACGACCGCCGATGTCCACCCCTAGTCTGTAGGGCCCGCCGGAAAGAGGACGATCTACGAGCTGGCGTCGGCGCTCAACGCGGCATGGGTATCCATGCGCGCTACGTCAAGAATATGTTACAGAAGGGTGGCAAGTCCCTCACAGTGGGCGAGGAGACGGCGGATGGTCAGTCAGATCCAAGTGATTTAACACCGTCAGCTTCCGAGGATGACGAAATTCCCAAGTCGGATACTATGGAAGGAGCAAATCACAAGGTTCCCACCCAATCGCCGAGCTCATTTGCTTCGACAAGCTCCAGTTTCTTAGCCCGTTATTTTCCTAAGCGTTTTTTTATTCTCAAGTCACTGACACGGGTGGGCCCACTGTACTGTCTCCGCAGCTAGCACAGCTGACTTCATGACCACAGTACGACTTGGACCTCAGCACTGAACGTGGCGTATGGGCAACCCAGAAGCACAACGAAGCAATACTAGATCAGGCTTTTCGAACGAGTATGGAAGTCGTTCTTATATTCAGTGTGAACAAGAGCGGCGAGTTCTATGGATATGCACGGTGTGTTCGCCCGCAGTCTATGTTGTCTTACTTTGCTGACTTTCCGTACCACAGTATGGCGAGTGGCATTTCTCGTGGCGACCGCAGTGTTTTGTGGACGCCGCGCGTGGATTCGTTGCCCAGTACGTCATCGACCTTGACTAGTCGCGTGCCCGCCTATGGTCCACGGCAACAGCCAAGTCCATCGCACCCAAGCCAGACGTATACTTCGCCCTCTCCCATTACATTTGCACCTTCTCCAGACGAAGCGAATGATCGTCCGAGTGCGATCAGTTTGCCTCCAGTCAAGTTTCTTCCGGAACGACGGTCAGCGCCACCTACGCTTGATCCACCCCCAGGTTCTGGCCGTCAAGGATGGTCGCGATGGTCGCAACAGTTGCAAGGCCCTAACCCCCCTTCAACTATGCAACCACAGTCAGAAAAACTGCCTGGAGTGCAGGCTGTGGTAGGAAGCATGAGTGGTCATGGAGCGGATAATTCGGGTCATCTGGAATCGCGCTTGCTACCTGTCGTAGAGGAGACGCATGGTGAGAGTGGTGTCGAAGAAGATCAACCAGCGCAAATGGCTATGCTGCCTCCAGTGACTCGGACGCACCGCCATTCAGAGGATCAGGAACGGGTGGCAAGTTGGGGGGAGACGTTCAAAGTTGACTGGTTGTGCACCCAGCGAGTTCAATTTCCTCGGACACAACATTTACGTAACCCCTGGAATCACGGACGAGAGATCAAAGTGTCACGAGATGGTACGGAGCTTGAACCCAGCGTTGGACAACAACTGGTTGATTCGTGGTCAGTTCTGGCCAGCGAACCAGCCAGTGGCTACGATGCTAGGCGTGCCGTCGGTTCGGCAGATAGGCGTGCTGGGAAATCCGTTCCAAAGCCTGGCCCTTCAGCGAAATCAAACCGCGTCAAGCAAGAACTCATGAATACATGACAATGGTGATTCTTCATTTAGGTCATGCAGCACACGTAGCTTTCCTCGTATTCATTCGTTTCACATCAGTATCGCATTCCGAAAGCATACTCACGAAAGCCAACCTCACTGCAATGTACTTTATCTCACGCAATATGATCGTACTCACTTTGTAGCCATAGGTAGATTCTCGACTAATATATTCCTATTTTTTATCACATCCTGATTTGTATGGCCCCTGACTCGGAACTTTGCGCTCGCTCGTCTGACTGACCCTCTGCGCTCACTGGCGAACATAATACAGGCCTAAGTTACGTCGTATTATTATTTTCGTTTCTATGTAACCAAAGGTATGGACCCATCATGCTATTCCCGGCAACACGTCTAAAAGAGTTCGCACATTCAGCAAGATCTCGAGTGTGAAAGAATTTTTTTCTTCCAACGGGCCATTCTTTGCGCGCCGTTTCAACTCATGCGAAATACTTCCTGGAGTATTAATACGCCGGGGGACCTGGCACCACTCAAACACCTCTCGGTGTTCACCTCAGCTTGCATTCAGCATCCAACGACCATCGGGCCTATATTTTGCGAGCAATGATCAACCTCGCCGACTTGTCGCTCGAAATCATCGACCGTATCTTATTCGCACTCGACCCGCTCGACATTGCGCGTGTCTCTCAGACCTCCCGCTCCTTCTACGAGACCATCTATGGTCCTCTCCACCGCCAATTCTGGCGGGGACTCTACCTCGCACAACCACTGGACGATCCCCGACGCGCAGTGACCTGCCTTGGGCGCCATCGAGAGGACAATAACATTGATTGGAAAGGAGAGCTGGAGCGCATCGTGCGAGCGCGCACGGTGATGCAACGTCCAGCCGTATGTAGACGAGAAGAACGCTGTCGGGTGCTGCACACCTGTATCGACCTCCTCACCAACATACCGCCCATCTCCTCCCCCGATGGCTCCGGCAAAATCCCGCGCAACGTACGGTGGATGCAACAGCTCATCGGGGACGGTGCGTTTTTGGAACGCGAGTCCTGGGAGGCGTTGTCGGAGGAGGAAGAGAAGTTGCTTGCAAGGCTGCATGTCTTGTACGGGCTTACAAGCAGGGATCTCGCTCCAGAACGACGCCGAATAGCTCAAGCGTTCGTGTACAGTCTGCGTCATCACACTGCTGAGCGTGCCTATGGTCCGTTCTTGCCAGATGGGACCAGGCGGGTCGATTGGGTATTCATTTCAATGTTCCAGCACGACCTTGGAATGCTACTGGTGGACGACAATGACGGAGAATGTTATTTCTGTCCGCTGGGTCTATTGTTTTCTCAGAGCATCATCCCTCGCGGATTGAATCTGGACGTGGAGGAGGACTGGGCTGGCATGGAGGGATTGTGGTCTGTCAGATACGGGTTCATAGATCACCGTGAATTCATACGTAAGTCTTGCCCTCTTTCACCCGTACACGTGGGTTTGTTGATGGCGGCGTTCTTGTCTTAATAGTTTACAACGATCCGTCGGTAAGTAGGCCGTCTTGTTCCTGGCTATTAACGACGTGGCCGACAAGCGCGGGACACTGTCAGGTACCAGATAACGAACCCCAGGACACGTCGATTTTCGACGACGCCGAAGAAACATTGGCCACGCTGGATATATATATTCGTGTGTCGGGCATCGAGCCTGATCCTTCTCACCCAACGCGCCCACAGATCAACATTATCGGCGAGGTGGATGGCAAGTTCAACATCGTTGGTTTTGTCAAGCTTACGGACGATGATCAAGTATGGTGCCATTACGTGCGTTTCCGATCCTCGGCACGGCAGAAAGGTGCACTCTGACTAACCCTGTGTACACATTGTTCACAGGGTGCGGGCAACGATAACCAAATGGTGTGGAAGTAGGTTGAAATGGCTGGAGAGGTGCAACACTGGACCTGATTTCCCCCTTTCCGCTCTGTTCTAGCTGTGATGCGATAGGATTGGGTAGTGTTCGGTCGCGGTGTGGTTTCTTGGGCGTTTGGTCCACCGTGTTTCATGATGTCGAGGATCCAATTGGTAATGTCCACTCACCGTGTTCTGCTTCTTGTGCAACTTTCTCATAGACATTTGAACAGGGCCGTTCTGGATGCAACGTGAACTCCTCGTTCAGGAGGATGAATAGGTACAACAGAGGTTCAGTTCCCTCTCAATGTCGGGTTGAAAACTGTCACTGAGCCCCGCGCGGCCGTTCCGTACCGCACAGGTCATCAACCAATCATCCGGTTGTTCGACTCATGACGTGGAGATTGTTTCTGCATTTTTACGCGTCCGCTTACCCTTGACTCGGCAATACCATATCTCCGGGTTACGTTTCCCCATTTTTGCGATGCGATAGGCTTTTTCTTGAATAACCTCCTTGATAGGGAACTAGCTATCTATGGCAGCATATGTACGTTTACAAATGGGTAAGAGGTGAGGGAAAAGTACACGGATAGATGGATATCTTCAACAGTCACTTGCAAATTCTCTCTAGAGGCGTACTGTTAACTTGAGCCGTCCATCCTCACATGGCTCGCAGCTAACGCTTTCCATGTTGTCTACCACAAAGTGAGCACCAATATGCTCGACGTGCTTCCGCTCGTGGCTGGTGCAGACGGCGATCACAGTGGCACCGCTAGCGAGCCCAGCCCGGATCCCACTCGGGGAATCTTCAAAGACGACGCAGTTGGACGCGGAGAAGCCCAGCTCGCGTGCTGCAAGGAGGAACGGATCGGGTGCAGGCTTTCCCGCCTTTAAACGTTTGTCATCTGCGGTGATCGTCACCCTGGGGGGTACGATGCCCACGCGGGTCATGCATCCAAACGCTGTCCGTGACCAGTCAATAACATTCTTTTTTGTTTTCGACGTGGAACGGAGAAGGGGAGGGGACTGAGATGGAGACGTACCATATGTTTTGGCACCCGAGGTGGCCACGGCGTACCGGCCTTCTGGGATCGAGTCTATCATCCTCCGAACGCCGGGGAGGATATGAACGGCGCGATCTACGCTGGCAGCCTCAATCTGCCAGGCTTCCAAGCAGTGTTTCTTGGTGTCGGGCTCAAAGGTGATGACATCTTCATCTTCTTCGCGGATCAGGCCGTCCGAGCGACGTGCGTCGTAGATGGTTGCTTCCGGCAAGGTGGTCATGCCCAGCATGCCAGTCAAGCGGGTCGCAAAAGAAGGACGACGACTACCGAGCGCGACAAACGATGACGCGCGAGACGAAGGGAGTGAACCTGGTGGAGACACGACGAGCTCAGGCGTCGTCTCACCCGAGCTGACAGGGCTGAGTAGCACAGACGAGAAAGCGGGGGAGGGGTGGACGGCGCCCGTCCCGTGCAGGCGGTAGGCGTCTGCAAAGAAGAGAATGCTCTCTTCGAACTTTTGGACTTCAGCGTCCATCTCATGGGATTTGATTTCTGGCTTGAACTGTGCGAGGTTGTCAACGGCGCGTTTGCCGTGGGTGGCAGCGATCACGTAGGTCGGGTCCTGCCCGATGTCCTTGGCGACCTTTCCCCACGCAGCCTCGACAGCAGCGATAGAATCGGTGAGCGTTCCATCCTATCAACACACTGGAAGAGTTAGATTTGGAAAGCACGCATAGACCAGACGCACCATGTCAAACAAGACAGCGTCGGCGTAAAAAGTATGGACGTTTGACTGCATGATGAAAGCTTGGGACAGAGGAGTAATTTGAATCTCGGCTGATACGGTGTCGCCCCATTTATATATGGGCTGCTGGGTCATCCTTTATCGCAGGCTCACAGCCTGACGTCAAGGGTTGGAGTGGTTTTAGCCGACGATACGAACGGTATTCAAAGAAGACTCCCCGAGGGTAACGAGGTTGAGCAAGCGGTTAGATAAAGAGCTCCACCTGTCTCATACGTTCCTCTTTCCGTAGATGGAAAGAGCAGGCGGTATTTTCGCTGAAGAGATACTTTAGGCAAGACGAGATGATGCGGCATTGGAGTATGTGGAGCCGTGAGTATGACAACCGAGGTTCGTTGGATGGAACGAATGGCAGCGAGTGACCCACTCCCCAAAGAGGCAACTCCTTACTGTTGTTTTCACACGGGTTGACCGGCGGGAAATTTCTTGTCAGTTTGTGCTCACCCTCCGTCACCCTCCGTCTCGTCAACTGGCAACGGTAAGGCTAACCGGAATTATACTCTTTGACTCGGATTAGTCCCCGGCTTGCAGTGCTGTGTTGACCGAGTAAAAAAAATAAGTTCCGAAATTATTGAAGCTCGAAATAATCGCTCCAGCTGCAGCG